>JAYMFT010072412.1:0-14542 GCA_038088735.1 Panulirus argus
GTACATGTATGTGCATATATGTATATACTTTTTTTATCATATTTTTATACTTGATCGCCGTTTCCTGCATCAGTAAGGTAGCACCAGGAAACAGGCGAAAAAAGACCCATCCACTCATATAAACACATATATACATACATACACATATGTGCACAATACATACACATACATATACATATCAACATATACATATATACATAACTATACATACATATGCATATACATATATACACACGTACATATTCATAATTACTCACCTTCATCCATTCCTGGCACCACCCAGCCCCACAGGAAACAGCATTGCCACCCCCTGCATCAGTGAGGTAGATTCAGGAAACACACATAAAAAAGCCACATCCACTCACACTCAGTCTCTAGCTGTCATGTCTAATGCACCGAAACCATCATCAGGTAACGTGATGATGCAACATTGGATCAGGCACCTAATGCTGGCAGTGGCAGCGATTTCACCACAACAATAGGTTGTTGTTAGAGGGGCAACACTGCAAAAAATTGCAGCATAATATTACCCTTGCTCTTAAGTGCATATGATAATGCCCAAATCATAAATAAGAATTAACTACCACACATCTGCAGATCTCTTAACAGGGGTATAAGTGGTAGTTGGTAGACAGCAACTGACTCAGGAGGTATATTACACGAACTACCTGCTTGAGTATTGGGATGGTTAGAGATGGCTGTGTAGTGAGCCAGCACTTCAGTGGTTGTCAAGTTGCACTCCCCTGACCCAGGTAGCTGTCTTTCCTTTCTGCCTCACCCACATGTAGACTGCTGGCATTCTGTCCACAAACACACAATATCTCCTTGTCACACATAACATTTGACTACTCAACTCATTCTTCATAACACTAGAATTTCCTGTGGTGAGCACTATGCACCAGCCCTGCCTTTTGGTAAAATGGTAGGAGCAATAGATAGAAGCGGCAGGTGGGAAAATTATACTGGAGCATTAGATTGAAGTACTAGGTTGGAATATTAGGTAGACACACTAGGGAGCAGTCAAAAGAACATGAAATTGGAGCCTCTGGAAACTGCACTAAAGTTGCCCTCTGACAGTGGCTTGTAAGGTGTGAGGCACTAAAGGCTAAGCAGCAGCACCAGAGTTCATCAATTATGGAGACTTTTCTACCATGTCCATCCCCATGAGATAGTTTCCAGAGGGAACAGCCATCAGAGATATAGACAGGCAGATCAGCTTTGTCATACACATCACAAACTTCTGATACTGTTAATAACCTTGAGTCTGATCACTCACCAGTATCATTTATCATACATGTAGCTAATGTATCTTGCCTGGTGCTAAAGTGAACACATTAACAGTGAAATAAGTGCAAGAAAATCAATTCAATTATTCTATTTTAGATTAGAACAAAAATTACAACCCTGAAAAAATATTAATGATGTCTTTGCATCTATCATCTGAGTTTCTTCATTATGATACATTAAAGTAAGCAAGAATAAAATTTTACATTTGGGTTAAATCAACACTATCTCCTAGGTAAAGTTTGAAAAGGTATTAACAAAATCCCTAGTGAATAAAGCTGAAATGTTGCTCACCTAATTCTGCTGTAAAATGTGAGTGATCATCTTACTAAAACAGAATTTTTTGAAATTATCACTGTCCATCAACAAATAACTTCATATCAGAGCACCATGTCTTCTATTATCTCTTTTTTTTATGCACTTCTATGTACTTGTGAGAATAATCTCTCACTTAATGTTGAGGACATGTATATATGTCATAATTTTTGCAAAAAACACTGAAGCATATCTGTATGCTGAAACGTGCATCAACCATTCATAATTCTCACTCGAATTATGCGGTAAAACAATAAGCTGAAAACTGTAAGAAAACATACCCCTCTTCTACCACCCTTAATGGACAAAGGAACGATGCAACACTCCATTCAAAGTTGACATAAAGAAGTATAACATGCAGAGTAAATCCTCACTCAAGATCCACTACTGTATACTTCCCTTGTTGAAAATAATTTCTCTTCTTCCCAAAGCTTCATTAAGTTCATGGCTAGCAGTAATGATGAATCTCGCCCAGATAAGGGCTCACCTAGTCCAATATCACACCACCATTTCAATATCTACAGTGCATAAACATTCTTAATTTTCCCATTAAAGGTTATGAGCTTGAGCAGAATCTTGCTAAAGGATCTTTGACACAAATTTCCTCCTTTTTAGATACTTACTTTATTTTGAATAATGCTGGGATCCAAGACAACAAGCCCTTGTCCATGTGTATGTTGAACTCCATGGAGGACACTGAGTCTGCTTCTCCAGCAGCTTTTCCCATGTCTGTATCCTTCCCATAGAAGAGCTGTGTCCACCTGAAAACAATATCACACTGTTTTCAATACATACCAATGTTGCAAATAAAATATATCATGTAATTAACAACACAGCTTATATCAAACTTCCATTGCTTAAAAAATGTTTGGGCTTGCTAGTTCATTATAAACAATAAGGCCAATTTCTCTTTATATATTATAACTGTACACAAACAAATAACAAATAATAAAAAGTTAAGTTAAATGTTAAATGGTACAGCAATCTTCCTATTACAGAAAAAAGATTTAAAGGGGATGATCAGATGACTGAGAAAGGGATGACATAACTGAAAGCAAGTTAAACTCATATAAAGGAAACAAGTAATTAGAGGTAAACTGGATGGTAATTATTTGGATATAGACAGAGAAAAGACTTTTACATCAAAATTACTTCTCTTAATAAACCTACTCCTTAACTCTAAAATATGGAAAAGCACTCAAATACAGCCATGTGCAGCACAAGGAGGATGTTCAATAACTACAGAAGATAACTGACAGTTTGGCCACTCCTTAAGTGAGAGTGTGCGGTGTGTAGTTAACAGATTTGTGTCTATCATGTTCTTTATGCTGAAAGATCTTCCAAACAAAGAGGAAAGGGAAAGGGCAGCTAAAAAAAAAAAAAAAAGGACATGCTAAATGCAAGCCTAATGTAAATGAGGATTGGAAAACTGGTTGATACAGGACAAGAAAGATATCAAAGGGAAACCACTGGGAATAACCAGTAGTATGGAGATATGTAGCCAAGAGGTGCTTAATCTGGCTATTAAACCTGTCAAAGCTGTTGAATTCTGCTGTGTTTGTCAGAAGTGACAAACCAAGAAAAGGGACAGCAAAAGAATCCAGACAAGGGAAAAAACAAGAGGGATCAGATGAGACCAGAGGGAGGAAGAACACTCCAATTTCTTGCTAAAGATCATGGATACAAATGCAGTCAGAATAGTCGTAATGACTTATGCATATGTAAAAATTCATAACTTTTTCATCAATTATGCAATTATATTTTCTATAAATTTCATTTGAATTAATATATGGATAAAGACAGGGATAGGGAGGTATGGTTTCGGTGCCTTTCTCCATCTGTTCTTGGTGTCACTTTGCTAACATGTGAAATGGCAATAAGGTTAGAAAAAAAAATATAGATACTTAATGTGGAAACAACACCAACTGCTTGGGGTCTGGGGTCTCATTCTGTCACATGATGCTTTTGCCAAACATGTTTATAATCTGACTGAAAAAAAATGTTTTGCTCATCAAGGCCATCTGACATCCTAAGTATAAGTTCAAAGTCTTCATCAAAAGAAATAGCTCTATAATTTTTGGTCTTTTTTCATCACTTCTGGTGATGAGTGCCTCTGGCTATATCACAATAATTATAATAATTATTATCATAATCATCATTTATAAACATTTACTGTTTTATTTCAAAACTGTAAAACTTCAACCAACATCATTTTGGCAAAACTTAATTCCCTCTTCATGTTTTTTTTCAAAATGGATTCCTTGCTCAAAATCTTGAATGAAAAAAGGTCCTTCATCTAGTCCATCTCATGAAGAGGGCAACAAAAGTGTGAAGCTAAATTAGATCCACTGTGTTAAACAAACCTAAGTAGAACACTTGACCCAAGGGAGTAGAAGCAGGTAAGCTCAAGATTTTCAAACCAATAAAAACTGGGTGAAGTGGAAAGAGAGTACTTACAATGAGATTTTGCCAAAAGGCAGGGCTAGCAAATAGCACTCAATCCAGGAAAATATAGTTCTATGAAGACTGAGTCGTGTGAGTTGCATGTTGTCAAGCTTTAACTATGCGATGGAGAGATGGCCAACAGCCCATGTGTAGGTGAGGTGGAAAGAAAAGACAGCTACCTGGGCCAACAGTGACACTTGACAGCCAATGAAGTACTGGCTACCCGCACAGACGTCATTACCCAACCCAATTCCTAGGAAGGCAGTATCACTCATACAGTATACCTCTCTGGTCTGTGGTTGCTTACCACCTACTATGAGAGAAAAGAAAGTACCGACACACAAGTACTTGTTGCTAAATTTTGCCATGATGGCAGGACTAGTACAAGGCACTCACTGTATGTATTGCTTAAAGAATAAGACAAATTCTCACCTGCATTACACAATAATGATCAATTCTTGGTACAACTGGGACTGATTACAACCTCATGTCAGTTCTCTTTTTAGAAGTTTCTATAATTGCTTATGCATGTTTCTTATTTTTCCTGGCAGCAAACTGAATAACTGTTCTAGTTTCTTGGTTGAGCTGTCATATATTTTTGACATATTTTCAGCATGTTGTTTGGTACTCTAGATTATTTAATAACTATTTATCTTTCTCATTGAGAGGCTTTCAGGTTCAATATATTTTCTCTTATACCTTCAATTTGTTGCCATCTGTACATAATCATGAACCTTTCTCTTCTTCTTTCTAAGCTACAGAGTTCCAATTATTTTAGATTTTAATGGTAGTTTATACATTCCATTCCTTTGATTTTTTGTAAAGTGCTTCTGAATTCTTTCCAATGTGTTTACTTTCAACAATTTCATCTGATGACCATACAACACAAACGTATCCAATTTTGCTTATTATGTGTACATTAAACATTTTCATCTTGTAGGAGGGGTAAAATTGTGAATGGGACATAGTGAACTGGAGAGATAGGGTATACGTGA
Organism: Panulirus argus; assembly: GCA_038088735.1. Lineage (NCBI taxonomy): Eukaryota > Metazoa > Arthropoda > Malacostraca > Decapoda > Palinuridae > Panulirus > Panulirus argus. Next base: position 5,040 of record JAYMFT010072412.1, read on the forward strand.
GGCTAAAGGATGTCAATTGATTGAACCTTGGCATGTGAAACACAAGGGTGGAAACCACAGAAAAGTCTGTGGGGCATGGCTGCATGTGGGGGGCTGTTTTGGTGCATTACACTTGAAAGTTAGACAATGGATGTGAGTAAATGAGGCCTTTTTTTTCATCTGTTCCTGGCACTACCACGCTAACACAGGAAACAGCGAACAAGTGTTAAAGAAAGATTTTCATCAATAGGTTTCTGTCTCTGGCAGGGAAAGTTTCCAGTGAAAGAAAACAGAGCATGAAAGAATGCTTATGTGTATATGAAAGTAATAAATACCTATATTCATACATATACGTAAATACATACAAAACATGTATAAAGATACATGAACCACCTATAAATTGTTAGTAAAGGCCTTGAAAATAACAAATGTAATGTTAGGATACCTAAAGCAACTCTATCGAAAATATCAAAAAAGTAAAAAAGGAAAAATACTAGGAACCTACACATTGTACTGACTGAAGCCAAGATTCTTTGTCCTGAAACGAGAAAAGCAAACAAATTGTGCAAATGTTATTATAGGGTAAAATACTCCAATTGTGCTAAATGCATGCAGGAAACAGTAAAAGCTAAGGCAAGTAATAGCTTCATAGAGAAAAATAAAATAATGTAAAGCATTCTATGGAACAACTTTCTTTACTTGCTCTGAAAATAAAATACTTCATATACATCATACAAATGATCAAACTTAGATTTAAAGAAAATCATCTAATTCAAACAAGAAAAAATACAGCAATCTTTCAGTTATCTGCATTTATGGAACCAGCATGTCTCTCTTATCCAAAAAGGGGCAAGTCTAGTAAAATTTTCTGAAACCAGCTAAAACTCAACAGTAGGTATAACTTGAGCAAGGTATGAGCTAATACCCTAATTAATGAGGATTTGTAAACTCGTTTAACCCTTCATTCCTAATTTTCATTTCTAAAGAATCTGAAAAAGAAAGGAGGACCATTAACATGCCTATTTTGACAGCCATGAAAGAGATATCAAAGGATATCAAATATATTCAAGTAACTGGTTTATTCAGTCTAAGTAATGCCATGACATAGGCCAATTTTCTTGACAAGCGAAAAATTTGTTTGATATTTCTGTACTCGCAAGATTACTTTACAATATTTCAAGGTTTCGCCTGTAATATCATCAAACCTTTATTCATGATTTACAGTCTAACTATCTGAAGCAATTCTTTGGAGAAGATGATAAAAATAAGCATGAAAATTATAACAAAGGAAATTCTCCTTGTTCATCCACATTCAATTCTGTGACAGCTTCCGTTCCACTCTGCAGATAACTGATTATAAGAGCTAGTTAAGCTACCTCTGAATCTGTTAATTTCCTGCTTCAAGGAGGGTGATCAAAGGAAAACCCTTCTCCAAAATAGTTACTGTACATATCTTTATAATACCCTCAAATATACTTAAACCAATACATTCCATTTATGCAGTACCCTGTCTCATATGGCTTAATACTATCCCTTACAACTATCCTTGTTTCTTTGCATATCTTCTTAAAAGTCTGTATCACTTCTGTACCTGTATTGGAATGTTCTCTTGTTCTTTATTTTTACATTTCTGTACTTTGTTTCCAATGCCCTTCTAGTGGACTCTACACTGGACTCTCTTTTATCATCTTCATGTTTTCCTTGCTTCCCCCCATGTGCTTCATGTAGCTTTTCATAAATTTTGCTATCTTGCATCTTTTCTGTTTCTCCATTATCATCCTCCTCCCAATTTCCATTCCATTTTCTGTGTCAGTTTTGTTTACTTTGCTTGCAAATCTATTTTTCCTGTACACATAACAGAAACATCTATATTCACTTTTTCAGCCATTTTAACTATCTGGCAGTACCCAAAATACCCATCTTTGTCCTTACTGACACTGAATTCTCCTTCCACACTTTCCTCAATGCACCCAAGACTTTCGTCATCTCACCCACCCTATGGTTCACTTCAGCTCCCATGGTTCCATCTGCTGCCAGGTCCAATCCCAGATATCATAAACACTTCTTTCTCTAGGATTCTTTCCATTCAAATTCACACTACAAATAATATTTTCACTTCTAAACCTAATAATCTTGCTTTTATATGTATTCACTCTCAATTTTCTCCTTTCACACATTATCCTAAACTTAGAAACCACATTCAAAAGCTTCTCATATCTGCCAATAGCAACATGTCATTGGCAAACACTAATTGATTCATCTCTCAAGACCCTCCCAAACCCAACTGACTCCAAGATCCCTGCATTCACTTCCTGCAACATCTCATCCATAAACAGATTAAACAGCCAAGGAGACACCACACACCCCTGCTACAGACTCAATTCACCTGGAACCACTCATCCCTCTCTCATCCTCATCACACACATGCCTCCTTTGAAGTGAGAAATACTCTCTTGGCAAAAACTCCTCACTGCTTTTAGTACCTCTCTTCTCACACCATATATCTGCAACACCCTCTACAAAGCGCCCTATCATCTCTATCATATGCATTCTACATATCCATAAGTGTCACATACACATACTTCCCTTTCTCTATCACTCACACACTCTTCAAAGCAAATGCCTGATCCACACACCCTCTACCACTCCTGAAACCACACTCCTCTTCCCCAGTCTGATGCTCCGTGCATGCTATCACCCTCTCGATCACCAGTCTATCATAAAACTTACCAGTTACACTCAACAAACTTATACTTCAGTAATTTGTATATTCATCTTTATCCCTCTTGCCTTTACACAATAGCACTAAACCATCCCTCGCTTTATGCAGAATCACTATATGCGATTTCATTATTCTGCGAAGAATCTACTTTTACCAGTCTCTATTTTAATGAAGTCACCGTTCACTAATATGCAGGTGCGTACAGTAGAAGGTGCACCAAACATCCCATCTTTCTTTGTATCTTGATTGGTTTGCTATATGCAATTCCTCTTTGGGCAAGGTTTTCCCAAGACATAATCTATGCATAAAGTGAGGAATGGGTGCATAAAGAAATTCTGCCAATCTTCAGGCACCTCCCCATGAGCCCTGCATACATTAAAAATCCTATACCTATATTTGACAATAAAAAATTTATTACATATTGTATTCCGAAGTAAGTGTAGCAAACAAAATATCATATTAAGCATCATTTAATGAAAAGAAGATGTAGTTCTGAGGTTCGTAAGTATGAGTAACTGATTTTATGTCAGACAAGGAATGAAATATTGCTTTTTGGAGCTCATTCATAAGTACAGATGTTTGTAGGTCATGGAACCCTTGTACTGTTAACATCTTGTGACTTATTTGTTCAGATTTCTCTTCATTAGACTACATTTGGTTTTCTCCTGCCCATTTGTATGTAATACCCTGGTCTCTTTATAAATTACTGGTTTCCTTTAGTAACCACCATTTTGCTTACTCTCATGTCATCTGCAAAACACTTGACTATACTCCCCTTTACATCCTGTTTATTTCTGATATCATGGTCACAAGGAATACCGAAGCTAATATCTTTCCCTATGTTGCACCTGGAAGCACATCTTTGTAAGACATTATCCAAAGCTAATATCTTTCCCTATGTTGCACCCTGAAGCACATCTTTGTCAGATATCATTTCATTTTAATAAAATTTATTTTCTGCTGGTTAAAAGCCATTTAATAATCCAATTTCCTGGTTTTCCTTTATTGTTCTGTCTTGCTACTTTCTTAAATAATACTTCATACTTTACTTTACCAAATTTTTTGCAAAATCCATAAAAAGAGCATCCACTGTTTTCCCTTGCATTAAGGTGAATTAACAGCTGTTTGCTTACTTTCAGCTGCCACTGTAAAACATCTGTCCTGGCCTTCACTTATGAAGCTGTTGCCTAAAACAACATTGCATAATGTATTTCTTTATCACTCTTTCATGCAGTTTAATTACATGTGATATTAGGCTGACTGGTTGATATTGTTTAAGCATGAGTATGGATACCCTCTGTGTGCTGGCATTATGTATACCATTTTGTGCACATCTAATATACTGGATTGGTATGTGTTTTGCCTCAATATCATCATGAGAGGCTTTAATAGTGTTATCTTTGTCTCATTTAGAAATATAGGTGGAATTCCTTCAAGTCCCAGTATGCTAAATGATAAGATGGCCAAGGAGATAATAAGTAGTAATGCTAAAGTAGAAAAGTAGAAAAGGGAAGCAAATTGATTACAGCCAGAGATTTTTCAGGTGCATAAGTCACAGATATGATTCTAAGAATGGATGCAACTGAAGGGTTATGTGTATGTAGTGAAAATGGAAACTTTGATCACACTTGATGAATACTCCTAATTTGCAGTTTGTACATTAGAAAGGAAGTTCATGCCTCATTAAACATGGGTTGAAAATGAGTACGAATGAACTTAGAGGCAGCATGCACTTGATCCAACCCAAGACTTTGGGAAAAACGTTAATGATAATAAATAGATAAAAATAATTATAATCTGTTCCCCTTAAAAGTTCTTGCTCACTGATAGGTGCAGATGAAACGACTGAGAATATGGTGGTCAGGATGACCTGGACTACACACACACACACACACACACCACACACACACAGAGCACAACAGGGTAGTATATGTACAGTAACCATCTCCTTTTCAATTCTACTATGAAACAGGTATAACTTTATATCATTGTATCAGCTCATGGGCTTTGAAAATAACCAAGTGAGAGACTAAAAAACAAAAAATAAATCTTTTAATCATCAAAAGGACTTTTCTTTGAATGCCAACATATTGCAGCAATTTCCCTTTCAATACAACTAAGAGACGTGCAAAAATTACTGCGACTACTGGTTGGTGGTTACAAAATTGGTGACGTGCAAAAACAAGAGTGCTCTAACAAGATTCAGTAAAGATCACCCTGCTTGATATGGAATATGTTGTTGAAAAAAACAAGTGAAATCAAATATACTATATAAATATCTAAAATGATTCTTTTAACATCACTTAGCAAAGATATTCAGTATTATTTCTATGACAATGGACATGCATTTCATAGAGCCAACAAGTGAAATCCTTAATGCTCTTTATGTACAGATGCCAAACACAAAAACTGTAAAGAGAACATAAAAAGTTTATACAAAATTATAATCAACAGATAAAACTGAGGATAAATGATAATATTTTTCAGTCTTGGTCAAGACAAGTGACTCGAAAACTGAACAAAATACAAAAGTGAAATCATTCAACTCTTCTAGCCTTTAGAACTTTTAGTTTAATATCTTTCAGTATTAGCATACATTAATTGAAGATAATTTCAGTTTACAAAGGAAGTAACAATAAAATAAAACACTGAATATGTAATAAAAAGATACTAAATATCTCCAAAGAAATGTTTACAGTTAGCTCAAAAAGTTTCAGTCCACTAAGTTTACTCTAGGGAAAAAATAATTCAAAACTCAAAATATATAATGCTGTACTGTAGTATAATACATTAAAGGTCACTACATTACATCTAAGAGAGATTTTCACTATATTTTTCTAAGAAGAGCTGATGCAATAGTATACTTCAAAAACTGAACAAAGATAATACTTCTTAACAATAATGAGCACAAACTGCAAGCTCATTCAAATGCTAAAAAAATTAAGCAAAGCAAAATTCAGCCTTGCCAGGTAAGCACTTACCTGCTCTCATACTTCTGAACCAAAGCCAGTCGTCCATAATTCCAGGCCTTTTTTCGCAAGACAGTGAACAAACTTAGAAGCAGCTGAAATGAAGGTGAAATGGATACATTTTATCATTAGTTGAAGTGAAAGGAAAGAACTTAATAAAGACTGGAATCATTCACAATTCACAGGCTAGTGACCTTAATAATAACTCTGTGTACTCAAATACAAATGTACTTTAGTCTCTTTCTAGTATAATATATAATCCCCCTGACACTCATCCTACAGTGTTACCAACACTTCTTTTTATAGTGGCTGACACAGTGAGGGTATAACACAATAAAATTATGGCCATCAAAAGGATAAATAACAAGAAAAAGAAAGTAAATAATTAGAGATCTCTAGTGTTTGTCAACATGATACTCAAAGTTAAAAAGTTTAAAGAAAAAGGTAAAGCAAAAAGCATCATAAGAATGCCACAGCTTTACTGTGTTAGGAAAGGAGGGGGTAACATGACTGTCAACCCTCATGTGACTGGTTTCCACAGAAACTACAGGAAGAGGCATGTTCAAGCCTTGATGACAAGGACACATGTAGACAGTTTATGAAAGCCCAAGACAAAAACTGTACCTGTAGAACAAGGAAGGGGCAGCAATACCCTAGCAGGAAGAGATGATTGGGGAGAGGTTATGCCTGGAAAATTAATGAGATGGAAAGCTTTGGAATTTACTCTAACATGACAGCAGTACTCCATACTAGGGTGAAATATAATTATGGCACCTATAATAACACCCCAGTCTTTTGGGAAGGAGAATTTCTGCTGTCAATTATGTGGAGTTTCCATGAGAGAGTGGAGTATGTCATTATGCCAAACATGTTTGTTACTTCATGGATGAATTGGGGCTTATGAAAATCAAACCAAGGTTTGAGAGACACTTAGAAAGATATATGGGTAGAAATTGCAGTTTAACACAATAAAAACAGGTGAGAGTACTGTTCCCCCATTCTGAGATAATGCACAGGCGTGCATTACAAGAGGTGATGTGTTCAGTATAAGAAAGAATGCAAGTTTTTGAAAGAGGTGGCAAAACAAAGTAAGTTGAATAATGGAGAGTGGAACATCATCATAAAAGTGAATTGGGTTAGATGATGACAAAAGAAGTTGAAGAGAAAAAAGGAAATAAGCAGTATGACAGAGCTCTGTGGGACATCACTGCTGAAAGAAAAAGAGAGGGACAATCACTTCATTAACAGCTATTGCAATGACCTGGCTCAAGAGGAAGCTTTGCATTAGAGCACAGAGAGAAATAGATAAGATAGAGGAAGGAAGCTTAGAAAGCAAGGACTTATACCATAACCTGAAAAATGCTCTGGAGATGTCCAGTTTCATAACAAAAGATGCATCAAAATCCCTGACATATGAGAAACACAGATGAGTAACCAATGAGAGACCATCAGTAGACCTTACACTGCAAAAGCCATACTGGTGACCAAAAGGGAACTTCATTCTAGGTCTTTCAGATTTTTTTCTATGCTGAAGGCTCCAATCATGGACAAAAGTCCACAACAGGGCCGAACGTTAATTGAAATATAGAGAGAGAATTATGAAAGGGAGAAAGAAAAGACAATGGGAAGTATTTATGAATTTTGGAGGAAGTGAAAAACCTGTCTTAAAGTGCCAGGTCACAGTTATTGGAAAAAACATGAGAAGGTAGAGTTCCACAGCTTCGACATGTAGGGAAAGAAGCAGTTATCAAAACAGCCCATCCCTGAGTTGCCGATGGCCACAGAGTAAATCACGTGACACAGTAGCTTGCTAAGCATTGTGTGGTCTAGCTAGTGGTGGGGGCACAAAAGCAGTCAGGATAAGTTCAAAAACTTTGGCAACAGTGGAAGTGAATACTATGGGTGATAGCTGAAGGGATTAGAATTACCTTATTAAGCATGGTATGCTTCCAAGACAAAGGGAAAGCCTGTCCTCTAAGACAGAAATGGAAAAAGCAAGTAAGAATTGGAGTTACCTCACTGGCACACTCCCTTTGGATTTCAGGATGTATGCCACTTGCACTAATTGCCTTGCAGGCTTATAGGCTGATTTACATGGCTGTATAATCTGTTTATAGATGGGGTGGTGAGAGAAGCGTTGGAGAAGAAAGGTATGAAGTCTGCTGGGAGTGAGGTGAGGGGTTGGGCTAGGAGGCGAGTCAGTTGTGTGCTGATGATATGGTGCTGGAGGCAAACTTGAGTGAGAAACGGCTAAAGCTGGCATCTAAGTATGGAAGCATGTGTGAATAAATGTAAACAACAACATGGTAACTACTTTCAGCTGTAAAAAGAGACAGGTTATTTGGAGTGCAAGTTTAAATGGAGAGAACTTAGGGGAAGAGGAATGTTTAAAATATCGTAAGAGTGGATATGCTAGTGAGCAGATCCATGGAAGATGAAAACAGCCATAGGGTGGGTGAGAAGGCAAAGATCATGGGCACAATAAGGGAAGTGTGGAAAGAGAGGTCACTGTCTTTAAGGGCAAGGATGGATATGTTGAAGGTAGTCTCATCAGTGCTGTATGGATGTGAGGCAAGGGCTTTTGACAAAAATGTAAAGGATAGGATGAATATGCTGGAAATGAAACGTCTGAGTTCAATACTTGGTATGAGAAGGGTTTATTGAAAATGAAATAGGTAAGACAGAGAGGTGTGGTAGTAAGAGGAGTATTTATGAGTAAGCTGAAGAGGGTGTGATGAAATGGTTTGGACATAAGAAAAGGATTAGCACACATTGGAGGACCAAGAGGGCATATAACTCTAAAGTGGAGGGAAAACGAAAAAGGAGGAAACCAAGGAGTTGGAAAGGACGGAGTGAAAGATACTCTGAAGGCTTAAGGTCTGAACATACAGGAGGGTGCAAGATGTGCAAGGAAAAGAGTGAATTGGAGCGATGTGGTTTACAGTGACAATGTGCTGTCAATGGGCAGAAGAAGGGCATATGAAGTGGTCAGGGAAACCACAGAAAGGATCATAGTGCATGGCTGTGGATTGGGGACTGGTTTTGGCACATTACATATGACAGTTAGAGAGTAGATGTGATCAAATGAGGCAATTTCTTTGTCTGGTCCTGGCACTACCTTGCTGAAGCAGGAAATGCTAAAATGTGTGAAAAAAGAAAAAATATATAAGATTGTGGTTGGATGACCTAAAGGGAGTAGAAACAGTGTAGATATACCACAGTGGGCAAGTTTAGAGGTGAAAAAAATCAAGTGTGTTGGAAATATGCGAACTTGTATTGGGTATTTCATTACTTGTTCCAGATTATTTTCAGCTTGTATTGGGTATTTTATTACTTGTTCCAGATCATTAAAGAGGGAAAAAGAAAGGGCCTTAACTCAACTAGAAATGTCCTGAGCAAAGGCTAACCAATCCTTGTGGTCTAAACTGACATCCCATGCAAAGGCAATTTCAGCATGTGAATCATACTAGAGCAAAGCTCTGCATCAGGAGGTCAAGTAGTCAAAATGCTGTACAGTGCAGAGATGGAGAATCTGGTGAGAAATCTATAAAACATACCAGCCAATTGGCTTTAAAGTTAAGAAAATTAAGGTCTATGAGGTGAGCTATAGGTGTTTTTGTACCACAGTAAGCATAAGTAATGCCACAGGAGTGAAAATGGTAGAAAATGTATTTGGAGATTTGACTATAGAAAGGACAGCCTTGGACATCTGGGTTTCAAGAAAGAAAAATGCCAAGGAAAGAAGTAGATATATGATTTTTTTTTTTTTTTTTTTAAAGGCTCCAGTCACGGACAAAAGTCCACATCAAGGCCGGGCCCTAACTGAAATATAG
>JAYMFT010072423.1:0-14542 GCA_038088735.1 Panulirus argus
CTCTATATTTCAATTAGGGCCTGGCCTTGATGTGGACTTTTGTCTGTGACTGGAGCCTTCAACATAAAAAAAAAAAAGATAGATTAACAACCATGGTGGTATTACACATCTTTGACTTAGACTAGCCTTCACCAGGAACCACTCATCCTTCTTCCTTCATACTTCCACAGATGCCTTATTCCTTGTTAAAACTACATACTTCATATAGTAAGTTTCCACATAACTCATATTTTTAGTATAATCCATAAGGCTTTCCTTTCCTTTCTTTTGTATGTTTACACCAAATATGGAAATGCCTTATGATATTCAGACTCATTCTCCAAGTATTTCTCACACAGATTCTTTAGAGCAAGCACCTGTAAACATCCCTGTATACCTGCCACATTGTCTATCTAAATGTACCTCACCCATATGCTTATCCAGTGTGGATATATCCAGCTCACCCTAATCTTAAGCTCGTGCATGATTAGTTATCTTGTAACTATCACGACCTTCCAGTTCTGTAAAATCTGTAATACTTCATCTGTGTATTTTCAGCTGATTGGCTCCCTAAATCCTGTAAACTGTTAATTATTTATTTTTTTATACATTATGTACATTTTTTTTTACATATTTACACCAACTTTTTTCTCCATCTTCACTTTCCCTTCTTTTCCTTTCGGTGTTCCTCCTATTTGTTTACATGTTCTGCTCACACTTGTCGTCTGTTTCCAAACATTTTTCGTATTCTCTTTTTCATCAGTACTATTTCAACCCATCTCTCATTTGCTCTCTTCTCTCTCTTGTATCTTTCTCTTGATATGCCAGTTTCTAATATACTTCTCCCAGTCACTTGCATTTCCCTGAAATTACCATCCATATATCTCCTTTCTATATTTTACTAGCATTTTAACTTATTCCACCATTTACTACCTTTTTTCCAAATGCCACACTTCTGCACTTGTAAGTATTGCTTCCCTAAACTTCACATGTACATGTAAGCACAATTTCCTTTTTTTTTTTTTTTTTTTTTTTTTTTTTTTTTGCTCCAGTCATGGACATAAGTCCACATCAAGGCCAGGCCCTAATTGAAATATATAGAGAGGGAATTAAGAAACAAAAAATAAGACGGGAAAGTATTTACAAATTTTTGAAATGAGCCAGGTCATTAACTCTTAGTTTAGGTTACTCTTCCCTCAATTTTTCTTGGTGTCTCTGCACATAGGCATCTTTTCCATAGGCATACACTTTCTGCAAGAATTGATCACATATTCCACTGTCAACCCTCTGCTGAGCAGTGATGCCATTCTCTTCTGTACTAGATATTTTATTTTTTCATTATTTTATTGATATGCATAGCATGGAAATTATTAATTGCATTTATATGGTACCTGTAACATACATTTCTTGTGTTTTTCTTCTCAAAACAGGTATTATTTTTGGGAGATGTTAATTCTAGGAACAGTAGAAATGTACGGTGGCAGCACATAGTGAGTAGGGAGTTTGCGTGCACTCCTGTATTTTCACATATCTTATTAATCGTAATGTGATGTACAGTTACATGTATGTTTATGTCTTTTCATGTTTTTTATACCTTACACAACAACAGCACTGATTATATTATAGTGTTAGAAACAGTATCAGTGTATGATAGTCTTGGAAACAAGTATTGAGACACAGGGTAATGTCACATACTGGGAGTAGTAATAAGTTTCTTTTCTACTTGTTGGTATTACATCCGTCACATACTGGGAGTAGTAATAAGTTTCTTTTCTACTTGTTGGTATTACATCCATCTAGAACAGTGTTGTCCAAACTGGGGAATGTTTACCCCTGGGGTTATGCAGCATTGTTCAAAGGGGAATGTGTGAAGATATTGATTTTTTTTTCTTTTTCCAAACTATCACATACAGGTCATATGGCATTTTGGATCAATATCTTTACTGAGCATGTGTATGTGTGCATGGATGATTGTTTAAGAATGTAGAATAATTGAATAACTACAACACTTATGCAGTTTCCAACTGAAGTGAATGACAAAAGAACATAGTAAGAATTAAAAGGAACAAGAAAGAAATTAAGGGGAGATGGGAAATGGCAAGAATGCCCTTTTCTCATAGGTAGAATTTTTGCCTTGCTATCTTGATATTTCAGGTGAAGGTGTCAGGGAAGTGATTGGGAATTAATTGGAATGGAAGGATTTTGTGTATAGAGGTGGAATGAATGAAGATGTTGGTCACGCATGATGAATCATCTTAGTTTTCAAAATGAGAAAAGTCAGAAGCACTTTATAAGTGTAAAAGTTCACATTTCACTTTAATTTTTAGAAGCCACATTTACTTGATCCTTCCCATAGAAGTGATTACATTGGTGATTATAAGTGGATAGTTAGATTTTATCTCAGATTTATTATTTTTTTATATAAATATTCATCCTACATATGTATCTTTAAACCTAGAATTTTACATGAATGTATGTAAAAGATATGGGTGTTTTAGGATTTGCCTGAAGATGGATTTCATAGTTATTCAGTATGTGATACACTAACCTTCAGCTTCATATTTTGTTTTTAGTGTATTAGAACCTATACTTTTCATGAGGTAACTGTAAGTATTCATTTAATGGAAAATTAAAGTTTTGCATGCTGTTCCTTCAGGCTTATTTGCTGTTTCCTGCTTTGGCAAGGTAGCATCAGGGATTTAAGTAATGTAATATGCTGGACAGTAATAATGTATATCTAGGTTTGTAGTTGAATAGCTTATGTCATACCAGATAGTATTTTGTTCTTTTTATGAAATCTGGATAACCCAATATGTTACATGGCTATGCAATGATTATTGCATGATAATCAAATAATATGGTATGATTTAAGCTTTGTGTTTGGATAAAGTTTGGTACTTATTTTGTATCGAAAAGTTTGATTCACTTTAGTTTACTCCTTGATGAAACCATGTCTCTGAAGGTATGATCGAGGTACAGAAAAATTAGTTTTCCTTCATTTCAGGAATGACTTGTGTTTCTGTCTGGTATAGGCATCTTGCAGTTAGTTAGCTAGTGCTGTATTAATAAGGTTTAGATTGAGGTAGCATTGTTAAGCTGCAGATTGGGATAAAGATGGGTAACTAATAGTTTCTAATCTAGCATGGTACCTGATTGGTTGACTGTTTTAGTTTATTCTTGCTGGTAGCATCCTTAGGAATAATTGACTGAAGTGGTAGATTGTACTGGGTATAGTATAACTACATTATAATATCTTTGGCAAGAACAACTCATTCCTGTAGAGAAAAGATAACTTTTAATAAGTTGATTCATGTCTTAATATAGAAACTATTACAACAAAACACCATATCTATGCTTTTTGGGTGGTGGCAAATAAAGTCTGACAAAATTATTTGTTTTTTGTCATGAATCTTCCTTAAATGTATTAGTTGTTAGTCATCTCCCCCCAGTATTTGGTATCAAAGTCCCAGCAAATACACTCATAATAAAATTCTTCAGTCGCAGTAGCTGTTTCTTAAGTAGAAGTGTTGTCAGACCCTGCCTGCTTGTTGTTACAGTGTGAGTGAAAAGTCAACTTCAGTGAGGCTGTATTGTTGTCTGTCAATGAAAGGGAGTGCAGTCTTGTTGAAGAATATCTCACTCCAAAGGAGTCCTTTATTTCCATGCAACTGGAAGAAGCGCAGACTTAGAACTGCAGAAGCTCCGAGAAAAGGGGTCCTTGAGCAGTTATAAAAAAAAAGTAATTAAAGCAGGCACCACTTGTTTACAAAGAGGAAAAAGTAGTCTTGAAAAGAATGAGGGTCTGCTAAGGAAGACTTACAGGAAATAATATCTGGGAAGCATGAAAAAGCAGATGTGTAAAGAAGGAAAAAGAAGTGAAAGATAGAGAAATTGAAAAATTATAAAAAAATGTGTTACAGACTGCCAGATGGTGCTGTATTCTTAATGTGGCTAAATATGATATATGTAAGAGGGGGAAAGGGAAGCCCTTGAACTTCTCCTATAGTATTACTTTCAATGTGTGACCAAGGCCAATGTATCTACTTTAATTAGGCATTTTATTCAGAAATGATTATGCACTGGCTGCTCAGCACAAGTCAAGTAGTAACATAGGGGAAATTGTATTTGTTGTAATCTTGGTATATCAGGACTTACAATAAGTTATTTTTATGTATGACTTAAAGTGAAACACATTATCATTTTTAACAGTTAAAATATGGTTCGAGTATGGAAGGATAATTTTCTGAAGTATCTTACAAGTGTGGAAATGAATGTGATAGATACCTGTAGTTTTATCAAATAACCTCTAGTCAAATTAACTTAAACTGATAAGCTCCTAAGTTTTTGAAAAAATTCAAAATACTTAACTAAGCTTTGTGACATGAGAGTAAGGGTTAGGTTTTATTTTACAGTATGTTGTAATAATCAGTGTCTGTCAGAGGGAAAAAACATAGGTTTTAAGAGTTGAATATTGGTAATTTGTGCATCTGGAATCTCTTTTAGATGAGTTATACATTATATGTATTTTGAGTTTCATTGACAGCATTGTGAAATAGGTTATGAATGTTTTCAGTGTTTGTCAGTACTTACAACAGCTGACTCAAATTTCCTGAGGTCTTTCCATTGATTTATGTGAATAAACAGTAATGGAGTAGATCACAGTTTGATTTCATAGAAGTTGTACATGATAGGATATTATAATGTATGAAAATATTATCATTAGCTTTATATGAAAATAATTCAAACCTTTGGTATTTTTAACATTATATTTGTTGTACTTTACTTTTGTGTTGTCTTCAGAATTTTATTCACACTGCTGTTAAGATGATTGTTATTACTGTTTTTTATTCTCCAAGTCAAGTCACTGAAGGAGAGGAATGAGGAACTCAAAGAGTGTGTTTACTTTGCTGTGTAGTTTCTTGGTTTTGTTTTTCAGATACCTGTACATTCATTGTGAATAATGATAGTGAGCAAATTAACTTTAGGTGTTTTGTGTCCATATGCTTTAACAACTTAGAGTTTTACCTATTTTTGTATGATCTAGGATGAAAGTTGTTTGTAATATTAAGTGATTCAGAATTGTAGCAATCACTCTTTAGTTGTGTTTATTTTGACATAGGGACAAATTCTAGAAGTCATATCTTTCTCTGTACTCATGACCAGGGAGCATATGCACTTGAGTAGTATCATATTTGATGAGAGTTGAAAATTCTTGAAAATAGTTCTCTTAATCTTCCATAATGAGAATTTCTTGTAATATATCACTGAAATGACTTTGTTTTCAAAGAAATTTGTTCTTATGTATTACAATAGTCTTACAAAAAATACTTGGATTTCCTTTTCTCATGAAGAATGACCACCCACTCTATGATCTTTCAAGTAAGCTCCCAATCCACTTGTACACGCTTTGATATGTTGTGCAGGTATAATAACCACTTCAGTTTGACTTGCTTGTATATCGTTGTGAGAAGTCTTAGTTTGGAAAATAGATTGTCAGAAAATAGATTGTCAGAATTGGCAGAATAGAGCAAGATGATATTTAACATTCCAACAGCAATTCTGCTGTTTGTCATACTTTTCTATTTCTTATTTTGCAATTTACCTCGCTTGATTTCAGGATTTATAAAAGATTATGCCATAAGCTGCGCCTTTGAGAAATTTTCTGACAGAGGATTCACTTTTGTATTTACCAATCAGATTATTAACTTGTATATCTTTTTACATTCTCAGAGGCAAGTTACATAGTAGTAATGGTTATCATTTGCCAAATGTCATTAATAGTATTGTCCAAATGACAGAAATTTAAATACATTACAATTATGCATAGTATTTGTTTTTTAATACCCTCGCTATTTTTTCAGAAATATGAGAAATGCAGTGGAACACTAATACAAAAGAGCTCTCTTAATGAAACATAATGATTGTACTTGCCTGTATCTTTGAGAGGTATCCTTTTGGTGAAGCATGGTGGACCTTACTCTGTTGCTTTGTTATTGTTTTTCACCTGCATATGATTGTTACTCATTGTTACATTGCATTGAAAGTTACACTAGGAACTATATATTCTCCTTCAGTTGAGACAATCTATAACGCTAAAGTTCTTTATATTATATACACAATGAACTGGTCACACATTTAGCCTGAACTAAATTCACATCACATCGCTGGTATGTGTACTTGTTGGTCATCTTTTTCTTTTCATGATCAAGAAGAAAAAGACAGCTTTGCCTTATTTTTTATGATAGTTGTTTGTAACCCAAGAAAGGCTAGGTATTGAGTATGCAAAGCTGTGGGGTCTTTTGTGGGAAGGCTAGATTTATGGGGTTGAAATTGAAGATCTTTTGCTCTTAATTGTCATAGCTGCATCTGCCCATATGTCAGTTACCTTGCCATACTTATGGTCACGCTAGTAAGGAGATGCACACCCCAACCTAGTTGATGTGCTTATCTTCTAGTTCTTCCATATGTTCCATATCATCTTTCCAGTGGTGTTGAGTTTTGTAATCACCAGTACATTTTGTTGTTTTCTGTTTGAGAGGAAGCTGAGGTCAGGTGAGTGTAAGGTATGTGCAGGGTCACCACCCTGTAGGGTTATAATTATCATCAACAGCATGGCCAGCACTTGAAGCTTCACTTGTGATATTGTTACACAGAGCCTTATGCTTCAGTTAAATATTTACCTTGTTCATGTCTGGGTTGATCTTACAGCTTCAGCACTCTCTCAAGAATGATACAAGAACTTATTGGTACCAGTATGTTATTCTGGTCTTGGTAAACATTTTTTTCAATTTTTCTAAACTGGTTCTCTCATTCTTGTTGTCATCCTGTGTGAAACTTCAGTGTATGGTCTAGTAGCACTCTCACTTTTGTCTACATTCTTTTTGATTGCATGTATTATACACACCTCTTTGGTGTAGCAGTTAGTGTTGCTGACTGTGACACATTCACAGACTGCCAAAGGTCAAGTGCATAGGTTCGAATCCTGGTTGCACTAGTTAGTCCACAGTCAACCCAGCTGTTCTTCCTCCCCTTGAGGTTGCTTAGAAGATTGTGTACCAGGCTTATGCTTTTGAAAGAATGTGTGAAAGGAGGAAGCTGAAAGAAAATGTGAATAAAAGTAAGATTATTAGGTTTAGCAGGGTTGAGGGACTGGTTACTTAGGGTATGAGCGTGAATAGAGGAAAGATGGAATTGTGTTAGATAACTAGGAATTGACATGTTGGCAGTTGGAACCAGAAGTGAATCACAGGGTGGTGAAGGGGCGTAGGTTTTTGAAGCACTGAAGTATGTGCGGAAAGAAAGATCATTATCTAGGAAAGCAAAAGTGGGTATGTTTGAAGGCATAGTAATCCCAACAATATTATATGGATGCAAGGCATGGACTATAGATAATGCTGTGCAGAGGGGGCCAGATGAAATGAAATGAAATGTTTGAGAACAATATGTGGTGTGAGTGGTTTGGTCGAGTCAGTAACGAAAGGGTACGAGAGTTGTAATCAAAAGAGTGTAGTTGAGAGTGCTGAAGGTGTCATGAAATGGTTTGGGCTTATAGAAAAAAATGAATGAGGAAAGATTGAAAAAGAGAATATATGTGTCAGAAGTGAAGGGCACGAGGAGAACAGATTGGAGATGGAAGGATAGAATGAAGAAGATTTTGGGTGATCGGGGCCTGAACATGTAGAAGGGACAAAGGTGTGTATGGGACTGAGTGAATTGGAATGATGTAGTATACTGGGGTTGACATGCTGTCAGTGGACTGAACCAGGGCATATAAAACAGCTAGGATATACCATGGAAAGGTCTGTAGATAGGTAGCTGTGGTTTTGGTGCATTGCACATGACTAGTAGATAATGGATGTGAGCGAATGTGGCCTTTCTTTGTCTGTTTCTTGTGTTACCTTCCTAATGTGGGGAATGGGATGAAGCAGCATAAATAAATATATATTTATTTATTTATTTATCATACTTGATCGCTGTTTCCCACGTTAGCGAGGTAGCGCTAGGAAACAGACGAAGAAAGATCCATTCACTCACATACACACATATATACATATATGCACAATACATACATATACATACACATGCATATACACATTCGTACTTGCTCGCCTTCACCCATTCCTGACGCCATCCCTCCCCACAGGAAATAGCATCGCCACCCCCTGCGTCAGCAAGGTAGCGCCAGGAAACAGAAGAAAAGGCTACATTCGCTAACACTCATTCTCTAGCTGTCATGTGTAAAGCACCGAAACCACAGCTCTCTATCCACATCCAGGCCCCACAGACCTTTCCGTGGTTTACCCCAGACGTTTCACATGCCCTACTTCAGTCCACTGACAGCATGTCGACCCAGGTATACCACATCGTTCCATTTCACTCTACCGTGCACGCCTTTCACCCTTCTACATGTTCCGCGTTACCTAGGTAGCACCAGGAACAGACGAAGAAAGGCTTTATCTGCTTACATCCATTCTTTAGCTGTCATCTGTAGTCCTCTGAAACTGCAGCTCCCATTCCACATCCAGGCCCCACAGGCCTTTCCATGGTTTACCCTGGAAGCTTCACATGCCGTGGTTCAGCCCATTGACAGCAGGTCGACCCCTGTATACCACATCATCTTAATTAACTCTATCACTTGCACGCCTTTCACCCTCATACATGTTCTGGTCCCGATCGCTCAAAAAAATTTTCACTCCATCCTTCCATCTCCTATTTGGACTCTTCTTTTCTCCTTGTTCCCTCCACTTCTGAAACATATATCCTCTTTGTCACTCATTCTCAACATATGTCCAGACCATTTCAGCACACTCTCTTTAACTCTCTCAACCACATCACATATTGTCCCCAAACATTTATTTCCAATACATTCACCCTCCTCCACAGTCTTACCTACAGCCTATGCTACGCATCTGTATAACATAGCTGGGTCTACTATACCTTCAAATATACCCTTTTTTGCCCTTGTAAATAACGTTCTCCCTTTCCACACATTCTTCATCGCTTCCAGAACCTTCGCCTCCTCCCCCACCCTGTGACTCACCTCCGCTTCCATGGTTGCATTCACTGCCAAGACCATCCCCAGGTATCTAAAACGCTTCACTTCCTTTAAGTTTTCTCCATTTCAACTCACGCCCCAACTAATCTGTCCCTCAACTCTGCTCTTATTTACATTTACTCTCAACTTCCTCCCTTCACACACCCTTCCAGACTCAGTCACCAACTTCTGCAGTTTCTCACTCAAATCTGCCACCAGTGCTGTATCTGCATCATCAGCAAACAACAACTGACTCATCTCCCAGGTGTTCTCATCCCCCAAAGACCACCTACTCGCCCCTCTCTCCATGACTCTCGTATATACCTTCATCATCACCCCATCCTTAATCAAATCAAACAGTTATATTGTCATCACACACCCCTGCCGCAGACCGACCTTCATTTGGAACCATTCACTCTCCTCTCTACCTACTCGTACACACGCCTTATATCCTTAATAAAAGCTTGTCACTGCTTGTAGCATCTTTCCTCCCACACCTCATATACTTCTTAAGACCTTCAACCCTATCATATGCTTTCTGCAGAATCATAAAAACCACTTGCGAATCCATCTGTTGCTCTTAATTTCTCTGGTAAACAGTAAAAATGAAAAGTTTCGCGCTGTTTCAACCATGCGGTGAAATTATTCTCGTCTCTTTCTCTCTCTCGGAAAAATGTCAATGTTCACCATCTATTTGTCTTAAGACAGTTACCTCACCTGTTGCTTGTCCGAGGTAGCCGTGTCCACTTTTACCATTCTTTTTACTCCATGCCGCCAGCTTCATCAAATATCGCGTCAAGAACCGCTCTAAAGAATAACTGAAAAAGAAGAAGAGAAAAGTCGATATAAGAATGATACCGTGCAGGACAAAAACCAGTTGTGTGTCGTAAAAGGGCAGTGATGAGGCAGTAGTAAATAGCGCAGTTACCCCTCGAGTGATATTATCGTTTGTGCGACTGTTAATTCAGACGTATTTTGTAAACATATGGTAAAGATATTTTTGTGGAAATACTCTAAGGAATATGTAGCCACCCCCCCCCCCTCCCACATAAGTTTGGAATATTGGAAGAATGAGCCAAGAATTCAAGAAAGGTAAATCTTAAGGCAACTCATCCGTCACCAGTAGTCAATTTCTATAAACAAACTGAAGAGGAATCTTGATGGTTTTCAAGAGGAGGATAAAGTGTTCCAAACGTTGATGTACTAAAGAAACCAAAGAAAAGAATATGATGTATAACGTTGGTAATGTGTGTGAGGTTTTAATGAAAACTTGTTTTAAAGAAAACTTGAAACACATACTGCAGAATATATCAACACACAGAAGCTAGGTAAGAACAGCAAAATGGTGTAGTGGGCTAGAGACCACGAGGGTGAATATTAAAGTAAGGTAGATATTAGCAGTAAGATACACTGACGGGATAATGATACGTCTGACTGGGAACTAGACTAGCCTGGTTATGGAATGAGATCATTGAAAAACCTAATAATACCCCAGAAGCTGCTAAACTTAAAGATGCTATGGCAAAGAGATACGCAAGACGAGAGAGAGAAAAAAAAAAGGCTCATGAACGAGACCAATAAAAAAAATATTCTTAAAGGGAAGCAGTCCCACTTACTGACAAAATACATAGTTACCCAGGAAAGTACAGGCCAACAAAGATATTATCACTGATACACTGACTAAGGATTTATAGACATTATCGCATGAATGCAAGGCATGCAATACTTGGTGCGCTGTTGAAGCAAGCATCAGTCTTCAGTCGGGATGTATTATGTGCAGGTTAGGTGTGGATAGCTGTCTACAGGTAGATGGATAAAACAGCTGGTAGTATATGCTACCGGGAAAACAAAGCGATTTAGATGTGATGAATGATAAGATGTTGATGAAGAAATAAAGTGAAGATAATGTGGAAAATGAATTCGAACTTAGAGGCAAAAAAAAAAAAGTAACAACTTCAATGAATGAATTGAGATCAAAGCAAACTAGACTGAAAATGCTAAAGGAAGTAATCAGGAAGATAATATATAAAGGAATGTAAACAGCGATAGAACCACTGGGCCTTATCGAAGCTCTTTGTGATGGGGGAAGAGAGATCAGGAACTCGTAGATTAGCGACGGGAGTAGAAAGCCACACAGATGATTCCAAAAGAATAACCCATATTCCTTTCTTGTACGAAGATAGGGTTATATAATGTCAGTTCTCTCCTGCCACTAGACCTCATCATCTGGTTTCCTGTCCTCCTTGTCTCTCTCTTCATCTGCTCTTGCTACATGTGTCTTTTTACCCATCATCTACCATACGTGCTATATGACCATATTCTTTTATATAAGACTTGCACCACCACGCCTTTCAAATGACTTCAGACCAAGAAACGTTCTCGCATCTCTGTTCTTCATTCTATATGTATCTTTCGAGTTTCAGCAGTTCTAAAACAGTGACGAAGAAAATTCACGTATAAAAAAAACTCCGATGGTGAGATTATACGCCAAATGGAGGACTGGAAGTCGTTGTATGTGTTGGGTAAAGGGACGGTCCGTACACCAGACTCAGATCTGAGCTTCCTCGCCACTATATAGATGGCGGCGGTGACTTGAACTCGTCCGTGGGTCCGGTCAGAAGGGATAGGCAGGCAGTGCCATATTTACGGACAGTGACGAGGACAGTAATATTTCACTGACGTTAGGGCGGGGTACATTCATAAGTATATTGCGGAATTAGAGTGTTACAGTTCGAAGAATAAAGTACGTTAAGGCGCACTTCCAAGGAGATTAAAAAATCCGTTGCTTGTTTATCTGATTTTTTTTTTTCATAGAGACAAGTGGGTAAAAATGGTAGCAACGGAAATTGAAAGCGAAAGCCAAGAATTTATTCTTCTTCTCGACCAGTCTCAACAACTAATTATTCGACTAATGTTGACACCAGGAACGCAAATGGTTCACATTGACAACTATAGTACCTCAGCAATCAACTGTCATCCAGGCCTGTTAGTAGACAGAGCAAACAATGTTCCAATAGTCTTTTTTTTTCTCTAGGATTGCTGTGTTGCTTGCATGACACAAACCGCCAAGTTAACAGTCATGTCTTAGGATGGCGTTCAGCGATTAAAAGCCAGCCGAAAGGTGATGGTATTTACATCAAACTCTCAGTTAACAACGCCATGTAAAGAGATACCTTAAATGCCTCTTTGTACTGTAGGGGGAGGTAGTTTGATACCCGTGGGGTCCCGTCTCGTGGAACATTCTCTCCTGTATGACTCTGCGGGAGATAACGTCTGTGACTATGGTAATGGCAATAGGTGGGTTCACTGTCCTGTATAAGAATGGAGGCTCTCTCCTCAGACATCATCTGTTACCGCTGCATCATCTGCCAGGAAGCCTCGTGCGCTAAAGTTCTAGATTTTTTACAAATCATGAAAGTTGTAATCACCTCAGTTGTGGCTGCAAGCTTGTAACTCAGGCTTTTGTAAAGCACTTCTACGGGAAGTTGAGGGCGATTATAAAGATCTCACACTGGCTGGACGCTGAAGTTAGGCGGGTCAGTGGGGAAAGTGTGCGTCAAAGGTCCTGAAACGTGATGTGGAGGATGAGGGAGATCCTGAAATCCAAGAATAAGTGTTGTGGGAAACTTACGACAAGTTTTACTCGGTGCATTTTGCCTTCCTCACACATGAAACTCTAAATATGAAGGTGAATCTGGAACGTCAGGCATTTTCCTTTTCCCCTGTACATGTTCGCTGTTTCCCTCGTTTCCAGGGTAAAGACAGGAACAGACAAAGAATGGCTTCATTTGCTCAAAATGCACTATCTAGCAGTCATGTGTAATGCACCGAAACCAGCGCCTCTTATTTCTCTTAAATTTCTCTATTCACATACTCTTCTAACCTCAGAGACCAGCTTCTGCAGTTTCTCACTCGAATCTGTCACCAGCGCCGTACCATCAGCAAACATTAACTGATTCGCCTCTCGTATCCTCTCCCTCCCCAACAGACTGCAGACCTATCCCCTCTCTTCACGACCCTCGCATTCACCTCCTTCACCACCCCACATCCATAAACAGATGAAACAGCCATGGGGACATCACACACCCCTGTCACAGACCCACCTTCATCTGGAACAACTCACCCTTCTCTCTTCCTACTCGCATACACGCCTTGTTCTCTAAATAAAAACTTCTCTACTTCTGGTGGCTTTCCTTCAACACCTTATATTCCTGACACCTCCCACAAAGCGTCTCTCTCACCCTTTCATACGTCTTTCTCTGTTCCATGCATGCCACATACTAATCCTTATGTTTAAGTATTTCTCGTGCACGTTCTTCAAAGCAAACGCTTGATCACACGTTCTATACCATCTCAATTTGGTGCTCTGTACATGCCTTCACCCTCTCAGTCACCAGTCCCCCATACAACTTGCATTTACGCTCAGTAAACTTATACCTCTCTCATTCGAACATTCTTTTCGGTCCCACTGGCACTATACCGGCATTCTACCAATCCTCAGGCACCTCACCGTGATGAAAAATCCTAACCAACCAATCAGCAACACACTCGCCTCCTTTCCTGAGAAATTCAACTGCAATTCCATCCGACCTTTCCACCATGCCACATTTCATCTTACCCAAGAGTTTCACCCGGACATAGAGGGTATATGTGTCAAAAGTGGAGGGGACAAGGAGAAGGTTAGCCCGAATTAGAGATGGAGGGATGGAGTAGGATAGGTCTGGAGAAGTTGGGGGCCTGAACATGCAGGGGATTGTAAGGTATGCACTGGATTGAGTGGATTGGAACGAGGTGGAATACAGGGGGCGACGTGCTGTCAGTGGACTTAACCAGGGTATATGAAACCGTCAGTGAAAATCAAGGTAAGGTCTCTGGGGTCTGGTTATGGATAGGGGAGCTGTGGCATGGTGCATTATGCTGTACATGACATCTAGAGAATAGATGAGAGCGAATGACGCTGTTCCTCTTCTTTTCCTAATGCTACCATCTATCTCAGGAAAGTGTAAAAGGAGTGTTCGGGATAGAGTGAATTGGAACGATGCGATATACTGGGGTCGATGAGCTATTGCTGGACTGAACCAGGGCATGTGAAGCGACCGGGGTAAACCATAGAAAGGTCTGTTGGGCCTGGATGTGAATAGGGAGCTGTAGTTTCGGTGCATTACACATGACAGCTGGAGAATTGATGTAAGCGGATACGGCTTTTCTTCGTCTTTTCATAGCGCCACTTCGCTAAGGCGGGAAACGGCGGTCAGGTTTAAAAGACAGCGAAAGAAAAGGAAAGAGGTTACACCACACGAGAAAAGTCACGTTTGGCAAGGCTGTTTCATAAAGTTTTTTCGTCAAAAAAAACAAAATTCTCACTCAAGGAACCTCTCGTGTCACATGCTACTGGAAGTAGCGCAGCCATGGAACTGTAGAGCCCCTGGAAAGAGGTCTTGGGACAATCATGGAAGGGTAAGTATGCATATATATATATAAATATATATATATATATATATATATATATATATATATATATATATATAT
>JAYMFT010072434.1:0-14542 GCA_038088735.1 Panulirus argus
TCTATCTATCTATCTATCTATCTATCTATCTATCTATCTATATATATATATATATATATATATATATATATATATCTATATATATATATATATATAATTTTCTTCTCTTTTTGATCGCCGTTTTCCGCGTTAGCGAGGTAGCGCCAGAAACAGACAAAGAAAGGCCGCATCCGCTCACATCCATTCTCCGGCTGTCATGTGTAATGCACTGGAACCACAGCTCCCTATCCACATCCAGGCCCCACAGACCTTCCCATATTCTACCCCGAATGGTTCACATGCCCTGGTTCAGTCCATTGACAGCACGTCGACCCCAGTATACCATATCGTTCCAATTCACTCTAACCCGTGTACGCTTTTTATCCTCCTGCATGTTCAGGCCCTGATGGCTCAAAAACTTTCTCACTCCATCTTTCCACCTTCAATTTGATCTTCCCGTTCTTCTTGTTCCTTGCACTTCTGACACATATATCCTCTTATCCTCTTTGTTAACCTTTCCTCATGTCCAAACCATATCAATACACCCTCATCTGCTCTCTCAACCAAACTCTTTTTATTACCACACATCTCTCTTATCCTTACATTATTTACTCGATCAAACCATCTCACACCACATATTGTCCTCAAACATTTCCTTTCCAATACATCCACCCTCCTCCACACAGTTTTATCTATTGCCTATGCCTCTCATCCATATAATATTGTTGGAACTACTATTTCTTTAAACATCCCCGTATTTGCCCTCAAAGATACTGTTCTCTCTTCCCACACATTCCTCAGCGCTCCTAAAGCCTTCGCCCCCTCCCCTACCCTACGACTCACTTCCGCTTCCACTTCCGCTAATGTGGATACTCAGGCTGATGAGTGTAGATTGTCAGGCAGAGTTAGTATGAAAAGTTAGGTAGATAAGTGTGGATGGTTGACACAGAATTGATGTGGATGGAGTTAATGGTCATGTGGTCAGATGGAGTTAGTGTGGATCGACAAGTGAAGTTAGTTTGGATGGTCAGGTAGATTGGTGTAAATGGCTAGGCAGATATAGTGTGGATGGACAGGCAGAGGCAGTGTAGATGGTCGACACACAATTAGCGTGGATGGATTTAAGAGTCAAGTGGTCAGATGGAATTAGAGTTGACTGATAAGATAAAAGTCAGCGTCGATTTACAGAACTGGTGTAGAGTTGTGAAGTTAATGAGAGTGGATCAGCTGGGTAACCCAGCGAAAGAGTTGACGGAGGGGTGTCGGATGAGGAGCCGTAAGGAGAAGTGTGGAGGAGTACTGCTGAAGTGTTAGTGTCGAGGAACAAAGTCAGAGCAAGAGTGAGGAAGCAGAATGATTCTAAGGTGATGAAATAGATGATGGAGTGAAGTAAGGGTACTCAGGATGATGGAGTAAAGAGAGGTTACTCAGAATGATGGAGTGAAGCAAGGTAACTCAGCATGATAGAGCAAAGTTACTCAGGGTGACGGAGTAAAATGAGGTTACTCAGAAGGATAACCTTGAGGGAGACTGAAGAAGCAGAGTTAGTTTAGGGTGTTGAATGTAATAGAGAGCTATTAGGCCAAAGTATTGTCTATGGAGTTAGTCCAGGGTGACAGGGTTACAGGGAGGCGTTACAGCAGCTGTATATAGATCGACTGTACCATTAATGAAGGGTGACCAAAAGTAGAGGTAGATATGTTGGTGCAGTGTGGCATAGGAACGAGGTATGAGAGAGTTAGTGTCATGGAGCAGAGTGATGGAGTGATAGATTAGAGTGTTGGAGTGATGGAGAAGAGTGATGGAGTAGGGTGAATGTGCGTTACAAGTTACAGGACCAGTGTGGCGACACAGAGCAGTGTGAGGGGACCAGGAGCCGACAGGGACATCAATAGGTAGTGTCAGCGTCATGCTTTATTCAAGGCAAAACTCGCTGGCTGGCCATGTTTTATTCAGCGTCCAGTTCCATCAGCGTGGACACAAGCGGTAATGAAGCCGTTTCATGTCCCGTTCACCGCCACCGCCGCCGCTGCCGCGGGAAAATATATCAGAAATATGTAAAAAAGAAGAAAAAAGAAAAATAATTTCCGAATAATTCAAAATGTATCAAAAGGTTGGCAGCGTTGTCGCTCTCCGCGGTGGATGGTCAAGAGAGAGAATCCGGAAAAGGCCGCTTGTACAAAATGCATACAACAAACGCTGCTTCAGCCTGGAACCGAAACACGAGCTGGATTGGTATGTGAGGTGCGCACGGATGGCCCAGCGCTGGGGTAGCACGAAGCGTGACCCTCACGACGCACACGGACTGACAAAGAGAAAAAGTTCGCCGCAGTTCTTCACAGGTCATAGGCAAAAGAAGGAAAAAAAGTATATGAATAGGCAGGAATGAAAGAAATCTATGGCCACTGGGGACTGTAGTGGTCCAAGTATCAGGTTTCCACGTGAGGTCCTGGTGTCAAGATGCAGGTGATGGGGAGCAAGTACTCACCGGGTTAGGTAGGGCACTAGAGACCAGGCTAGGTAGGGTAATAGAGACCGGACTAGAGACCAAGCTGAGGAGGGCACTAAAGACTATGCTGGGGTGGGCACCGAGACAAGACTGGGGTTGGCGGCACGAGAGACAAGGTTGGGGTTGGGACTAGAGACCGAGGTGGGTCAGAGACCAGGCTTGGGTGGGCACCAGAGACCAGCGTTAGTGAGCCAATGGTGAAGGGAAGGCGCGGGAAGGTGGCTGTGGATGCAACGCCTCCTGTGCCACCAACGCCAGCGCGAACTACAGAAATAACTTCTCTTAGAACTTATCCATTCTTCGGATCGCCTTATAATCAATACGAACGCGACAGTAATGATCTCTCTACAGTCATGGCGGGAAACTGAATGAAAAACCACGAAAGGGGCGGCATCGAACCCCCACAACTCGTACCTTTGATGGGTTACGTCCTGACATGTCCTTCAGTGGATGACAGTGTCCTTCCCTACCTGAGCAGGAGGAGGAACATCAACTGCAGGTTGGGTGGGGACCCCCAGATCACAAGTTGGTGGGTGTAGTGAGGCAAGCAGACCAGCACATGAAAGGTCGCTCACCCATCACAGGTGCCACATACCAGGAACCTCATTATGTAACGCGTGTAACATAATCTATATTTTTTCTTTTTTACTTTGTAATTATGTATCCTGCTGCAAGACAGGTATGTGAAGATGAAATATTTATATAATCCATTAGTGAGACGTGTGGACTGACCCAATACACAGCATAATGCGACCTACATTGTGGACAAACCGAGTTCCTCTACATAATGGTCTCTCCCAAACTGTTACTAGACATTCTGTAAGGCTGTTGATGACCGTAGTTGTTGCCCAGGACAAGGCACGTTGCTGCTATGTTATGTAAATCTAGTTTATACTAATCATCATCATCATCGCAATAATAATAATGATAATAATAATAATAATAATAATAATAATAATAATAATAATAATGATAATAATAATAATGATAAATTAATCAATCATAATGCTAATAATACAAATAACAATAATAATAATATGAGACTAAATAATTTCAGTACTATTATCATCATCACTGATCATCCTTATCATCATGATTATCAATGTCATCATTACTTTTTCCTATGTTCATTACCGTTATTACTATGAATATCATATTCCTTTTTCTACGACTTACCGTCTATTTGATATGCATAACACACTAAGAAATCCAGGTCACATTTTTTAATATATATATATATATATATATATATATATATAGGTTTTATTTATATGGATTTCTTGCCAACACACGCGAGGCTGTTCCAAAAACTGTGGGAGTGAGGAATATTTTGCCTTGCACCCCATCTTATCTTCCAAACTGCAATAACAAGCAAAAACCAGGAACCTCTATTTTTGCCCAGATTTCATGGCATATTTTCTTACCAACTGCAGGTGGAGGGGAAAAAAAAAAGTGGAAACATATTGCTATTTTCTACCTATTTTTTCCCCCCCCAATTTTTCCTTCCACCTTAGCCTATTTCTACCCCCCCCCCTAAACCCCCCCCTCACAATGGCAGATGATAATGAGGGGAAATCAGGACTACGCTGCCTCCCTCCTTGTTGTTGCTCATTCTCACGGTCAGGTCATCATGACGGACCGGTGAAGAGGGATGGAAAATAGAATAAAAAAAGAAGACGAAAAAAAAAAAAGAATGATGAAAATACGCAACATGAAAATATCGTAGGAAAATGAAACGAGGGGAGAGGCCTTTGTTAAAGAGAGGGGTAGGAGGGAAAGAGAGAGAGAACACATGGAAGTGGATATTGTCGATTAAAATATAGAACGAGGGCAAAAAGGGGCCGTGTAAGTGGGAGAATTAATGGAAAAAGGGACAGTGAAAGCAGAGGATGCAAAGAAAAAAAAAAAGGAGGGGAGGAGTCATAGAAAGAATAACAATAAAGAGACACAATAGACGGCGAATGAAACCGGTGGAAAGCGAAGGAAAAATTGAATAAACGCCGTGGGTGATAGGAAGTTAACAAATACAAAAGGAAACTAGGAGAGGATAGGAGGAGCGAAAGGGAATTGGGGATAAAGGATGATGACGAATATCTGTGGAAGCAAAAGGAAAATTGAATGAGCGCCACGGGGGAATGGGAAAGATGGGACGGAAAAGAGGGCGGGATGGAGAACCTAAGAGAAGAAAAAGGGGGAAGGGCGTGAACGACGGAGGCACAGAAGGGGGATAGCAAATAGAGCAAGGGTGAAAAGAGTCATAGCAAATATAGCAGCTGAAAGAGAAATAGCAAATATAGTCAGTGAAGGAGAGAGCCAGGCATACAGACTGAGTGGGATAGCAGGCGGGCCTGGTGACGGAAAGAAGGACGGTGAAAGCAGCGGGTGAAGGAAGGAGAGCGAGTGCGGCCACTGCATGAAGGAAACGGCAACAGACCTTGGAAAGAAGCATTGACACAGCTCATTATCCCGGGTGGCTGGGGACGTTAAAGGTGGTGATCTATGGATAACAAATTTGGTAAAAACGTGATAAGTGTGGCAAAAGCGAGCAAAGACATCATTACAGAGACGTGGAAACAGGAGTAGAGGATAACTGTGACAGAAGCAGAAACTACGTGGATGCAGAACATGCGAACGAGAAGAAGAAGAAGAAGAAGAAGAAGGAGGGCAAAGCGAGGAGAGATCTTAAATAGAGAAGAGGAGCAGAGCGAAGGAATCAGAAGAAAGAAAAAAGAAGTTATTGAACAAAAGATATAAAACAAGTGGAAGGAGCAGGGATAATAATAAGAGTAGATTATAAAATGGGGAGGAGAGGGAAGGTGAGACGGTGCGAGGGAACATCAAGAGAAGGACGGGAGAGGTATTAAGGAAAACAGGAGATAGCATGGATGACACTTAGAATGAGAAATAATAAGAAATGTGAGGGGAAAGACAGGGAAATACAGAGAGAGAGAGAGAGAGAGAGAGAGAGAGAGAGAGAGGGAAAGGCGTGCAAGAGAGGGGGAAGAGGAAGAGGAGGAAGAAGAGGAAGAAAAAGGGTACTTGTGGCTTTAATCTGAGGACTTTGAGAGGTAATGAGAAAAAAGTCTTCCCTGCACGAAAGGGGATTCTCAAAAAATTGAAACATCTCACACAAGAGTTACGTAGGAAGGAAGGTAGGAGAGGGAGGCCATGAGTGGTGCACTATATTGCTTGCCGTCCCTACCAGTCTTCCGATATTATGATCTTAATCGTGGTCATGTTCTCTCACTCGTCTCGTGACAAATCGTGCTTACTTTCTTAAGAGAAAACTATACTTACATACCACAAGTTGCTTTCGTATCGAGGGAACATTCCTGGCACTGGTAAGGAGTTGGCCTTTGACCCGACCGTTCAGGGTCAAGGCAGAGGCCAGCAAACCTCGGTGTTTAAGATGATGGAGCTCAAGGGGTCAAGTATGCCGTTGCAAAAGTGACATTACAGCAACCCAGGCACAAGGGGTCACGGGTTCCAACTTGCTGTTACATATACAACCAGGAGGGACTTCGTCTCACGATAAAGAAACACTCCAATACTTAACTCCTGCGCACTTTAACGGAATCCAGTACCACCTACATATAAGCTACGGCCCCTCGTACGTACGTACACCAATCGGCAAAGAAAAGGTCACGAAAACGCCCGTACTTGTACTTGCGATGTACTTATAAAGTACAAAAACATTGCTGCTCTGATCATTTCGGACCCTCGGTCCTTGACAGACACCTTTCTGGGGAGGTCTTGCGTGTGTCTCGCTCTTGTTTAAACCTTCCCCGAGTGTTGGATGGCTTACCACACGGGCGTCGGACACTCCAAACAGCCTCTGAGCATTTGAAATATCGTGTTTTCGAGGCGCACTCAGGGAGGAGCGACAACACGATCATTCGCGTCTGGCGTTAAAAATTGCGAAATTTTGACGCCTCTTCTTGTGGGGCAAAGGAGGAGGCGCGTGTTGAGTTATTGCTTGTGTCTGGCACTTGAAGAGGAAGGGGGCGCTTTCCTGTATTAGCGGTGGGAGCGCTGAATTCAGTCTGGGTGGTACGGAGGGAATGATACAAGCGAAGGGCATCATCAATCTCTTGGAACCAGCAGGTAGGTACGACCCTTGAGCACGACGCTACGACCCTTGAGCACGACGGTACGACCCTTGGGTATATATGATGGCCTAGTCTTTGACCTGACCCTTACAGTGTGTTCAGGTTAATGGCCAGGTAATCATACCCAAGTAATCATACCGTCTGTGCTCAAAGGTCGTACCTTGGTGCTCAAGGGTCGTAACGTCGTGCTCAAAGGGTCGTTGTATCGTCGTGAGGAGGAGGCTGAGGTACTGGGATCTGTTTGGTATCAATGATCTGCAAACGACAGCCGGTCTCGGTGAAAATAGAAGCAATGAATAGGTCAAAAATGATCAAAGTAACTGGATGCTGAAATATTGTAAATAGGAGCAAAATGAGGGGACAGCGAAAGGAATATGGTTGTGTGTGTGTGTGTGTGTGTGTGTGTGAAGGTTAGCCACACAACAAACTCCAAGAAAAAGCTGTCTTAGTTATGCAAGATAGAAGAAAAAAAAAAACACTACTTTTAGTACATGATATGGAAAATGAGACTGCGAGCACCATACAACGAAGAAGAACCTCTGGAAAAATAAATTATCAAAATACTGAAACGACGTAACTCAAGGCGAACGATTACAATAATAACAATTGGATGATGAACACGTAAAATGTCTTGGGTAGGAGAGGTGGGGAGTGAGAACTGGGGCGGAGGACTGGCTGGCGGACGCGGAGAACTGAAAGGGATCCTGACGGATTTAATATAATTATTGTATCGATGATGCTTTCTACCACGCATGAATTAACTGATGCATACCGGTGGTACAGTGCTGATGGCAGACGCATAAAGCACTTTTTAGATTACGCAAATGAGTGAAACTGATGGAAGGAATGTTGTGCTAGACGGCAAAGCGAGAAGCGGTCTGAAATGATGGGCTGTCAGGCGATGACGTTGGGGGCAAGTGTTTAGTACTGTAATCCCTGCTAGAGTCAGCGGTGGGAGGGAGGGTGTGTTTAGGAGGTGAGGGGACGCCCAGAGATAGCAAGGAGCAGCCGCGGTACACTGTTCCGTGTTATATGCAGGACTGAACGAATAAGTAAACGAATATGATGCACCGAGGTGAAATGAGATACAGATTGGTGCAATGAATGGGACGACGTACCTTAGGGTAATGAGGGACAGTGTGTGTGCGTGTGTTTCAGGCCATCTGGTTGGTGTGAGAGAGACAAGGCTCCTCGGTGGAAGACAAGCATGTGGCTTCTTTTATACGTGGGGCTTATGGACGAGCTTGGGTGGGTTTATACACAAATGCAAAGGAATACAAAGGAATTCAAACAGCAACAGACTGCTGGGTCCTACGAGGAGTTAGCGTAAGTCTGGGGATGGAGAAAGAGAACAATGGTTCTGGGAGACGGGAGCCTTCATGACGGTAGTGGACGTTGAGACTAAACATCCACCGCAGGGACGGCGCCTACGGGAAGGGGAATACAGAACAAGAACTGTGGATAGGCATCAAGCGATACTGAAGGCTCGAAATTTCAGGTAATTGGATGGACGAAGAAGGAGGAGGAGGAAGACGAGGAGTGCATGGAGTTTCTATGAGTGAGATGAATAGAAGGAGGAGGAGGAGGAGGATGGAGGAACCACGTGAGATCACGTTGAAAGAACAAAGTCAAGGAGTCTTTGGGTGTGAGTGGTGTTGCCATGGAAGACTGTACGAAATACTTGCTGGAATTGAGTATGTAAGGGTTAAAAAAGGCAGATGTAGATAAAAGACATCATCAACGACTCGTACAGAATGCATGACCGCAAGCGACTGTTAAAGTACCAAAGGTAATCAACCATACCATGTACCCTCACGATGAACCAAATATAATAGATACAAGGAAGAGCTGGAATGTTTTACTACTCGCCTTAATCAACAGCCAAGCGCTACTTATGAGCGAAGACCAGG
Organism: Panulirus argus; assembly: GCA_038088735.1. Classification (NCBI taxonomy): domain Eukaryota; kingdom Metazoa; phylum Arthropoda; class Malacostraca; order Decapoda; family Palinuridae; genus Panulirus; species Panulirus argus. The sequence continues at coordinate 8,508 of JAYMFT010072434.1, forward strand.
TCGCCAGTCCTCGTTCCAACGACGATACACTTATCACTACGGCCATCAATAAGATAAGGTACGTACTTACCTGTACACCGCCATTGCTCAGAAAAAGATAGCGTTTCCAACACGTCCCGACAAAGATAATCGTGGCACTTGCTTCAGAGGGGGGTAAAAGTTAACCACCTGATCTTGTACATAAGTAACGAGGTAACCATCTGTTTCTGTACATGGAAAAATGAGCTAACCGTCTGTTTTAACAGCCAGACCGATGGTAAAAGACTACTTTGGTACCACCAGAATGGCGCAAATTGGTCTTCCTCGTGATGTTCCCTCAACCTCCAGCAAAGACTGTTACGGCGCCATCTGAATGGCGCGAAAATGGTCTTCTTTTGTGAGGGGGTTGCTGTTGACTACATGGCAAAACACGAGGAATCAGGAAACAGTCAGGATACAATCACGTGCACTCATTCACGCTTCGGAAAGAGGCACGAACACATTCTCTCTCTCTCTCTCTCACGCGCCAGATGAGTTATGCATCGAGTACTCACCATCTTCTGAACGTCATGTGTGTGCGCGTCCATGGCCGTGGGCGAGGGCGGTGCGGGCGGAGGCACATGGCTACTGGGCGACTGCTGGTGGGAGGAGGAGGAAGGCGAATCCCTGTGAGAGTTGCTAGTACTGCTGCTCAGGCCCTGGGTGAGGTGTGAGAGCATGGCGGGCAAATGCGAGGTGACGTCCATAGGCGTGGGCGGCATGGGCGGCGTGTTGGAGACCGATGGGGTCGCCACCCCCGCCGCCGCCGACCCTTCTGCTGACGGCGGCGGCGGCGGGGGCGTTGGGGTCGTCTTCTTGACGTCGTGGGCGTCGTGGGAAGGCGCCGAGTGAGGGGGCGGAGGAGGACCTTCTCCGCCCACGCCCAAGGGGCCTCCGGCTCCTCCTCCAGGCAGTACTCCACCTCCTCCTCCTCCTCCACCGCCACCGCCTCCACCACCAGGAGCTCCGCCGCCCCACATCTTCTCCACCGTGCGGTAGAGCTGGGAAAGAAAGAAAGAAAAAAAAAGCTATGATAAACCTGGTAGAACGCAAGCCAAAGAGTAAACAAATTAATCAGGTAACAAATAGCGACCAAGATAAACTACGGGAAAGGGAACTCCGCTCTTTTACGAGGCGTGATAAAGTGGCCCAACACAGCCCGGAGTCTCCTGCCTGGCTCTTCTGTTAAGTCTACATCGAGTAAAATGTACGCTTATGCGTCTCCCAAGATGCGTAGATAACGCCATATTTCTTTCAAAAAGCCCTCTTTTGATACGATAAAGTCAATGGATCAGCCACTATAAATGAGTCGGGCGGGGGAACGGGTCCCTCTCGCGTCAAACGGGTCGTGTTCCGGTGGTAATTTATGGTGCCATGAACCCTCACAGTCGTGTTTTTTTTTCTGTCTTTTTGCTGCCACGGAACACGACCATGGCCTCCAACTTACCATCGCTCCGTCAACACGAAGAATCTTCTCTCCACCAGATCAGATTCTGCGACGCCCTTGAATTCGCGCGACAGACTGACTATCTGAATTTCCATTTGATATAAAAAATAGGATTCAAGCTATACTCAGACATCTGGATTTCATAAGGGAGTCCAATTATGAAAGGCGTTCGTTACACAGTGATACCATGCGTATAACTGAAGAATACACAGTAGGGTCTACACACACACACATACACACGACTATGTTACCCCTATAATAACAAGTACTTACTGATCTATCTTTCTGTAATCATTACTCTATATCGAATTCGATTGAGTGGATCAAGTACATACAGCCAGTGGGAGGTGCTTGTAACAGTCATTATGATCCAATTCACACGTGAGTTCAGTGGGGACCAGAAACAATGGTGGCGACTGGCAACCACCCTGTGGTAAAACACAGAGCATAGATAAGAAAAGAGCATCTGTAATTACAAGTCACACTATGGAGCTACTGTATTAGTAAACTACAATGGTCTTAAATAACCAGGATTATAGCAATGATGAGAGAGAGAGAGAGAGAGAGAGAGAGAGAGAGAGAGAGAGAGAGAGAGAGAGAGAGAGAGACTGTAGCTCCCACTGCGGCAGAAATAGTTCGAGCCGCGGGGATATAGATGAGGTGTGACGATCGTTTCGACAGTGGGCGACACAGAGTCATCCTGTTCTGACGGCTCTTGGGTGGTCTTCCTGACTGCTTGGTCTCCCACCTCCTTGTCTCCTCCTACTCTACACTTGTTTCCTTACTTCTTGGGCCAATTACTTGCTTTTATTGTTGATCCAATTTTCTTGTTTACTCCTCGATCCAATTACTTGCTTACTTTCTGGTTACTTCCTTTTTAATCCAATTACCTCCCTTCTTCTTGATCCCCATTACATTATAAAGGACTAAATAATGACTGAACATATGCAAAGAAGAGTAGCAAAACTAATAAGATCGCTCGGAAATAAACTTTCATTAGGAGTGACTCAGGCGTCTACAAACTACTTTCCTCTATAAAAAATATAAAAAGTAATGCACACTCCTAGGTGATCGTACAGAATTGTTGAAAATACTTAAAAAAAAAAACTCGAAAATATAAAACGAAGACAGTTACTTCATGTAAGACTAGGATAGAGAGACCAGAGAGAAATAACGGTGTGTTGTTCAAGGGATGCAGATGCAACAGTAACGTAAGTAAAATTCTTTTCACTGGTTGAGTCGCAGAACAATGCCATAAACTACCGGTAGTTAAGGACATGGCGAAGACGATTAATACGCCTTAATCAAGGCTGAACAATTAATCTAATGATGTCGATAATCATCAGTGAGTATACATAGCGGTCCAAGAGTATCAATATAAAATGCGCATATTTCAAAAAGTTTTTTTCTTTGCAGATTGGAGTCTGCAATACCTCCTCCCCAGAGCATCCGGCTGCTGGAATTAGATTAGAATGTGTTTTCCATTCTTCCCTTTTCTTTTTTTCTTGTCCAGAAAAAGAATTTCCATGTCAGTGTACTCTATACTTTATGGCGTTCCTTCATGGGTAACATCCCGGTGGTTGATATGCTGAAGAGGGAGAGACGTGGGCGAGGAGGGGGCCCTCTCCTGCATATCATCCCTTCCCCATATATATATATATATATATATATATATTTCAGGAGTATAGGTTACTATTACTGTTTTTCAGTAGATAACCCGTCACAGACTATCAGGGATCTATGGAGATTAGGGATTCAAGGTACTGTTAATGTCTCGAGCACGTAACCTCGCCAAAGATCAAAAAAGGTCTCGTGTTATCTGTCCCTCCCAAGTACTCTCCTCCTCCTCCGCCCCCGCCGAAGCCATCAAGCTTTCCTGCCACGTTTCCTCCCCTGTTTCCACGCCTCGTCCAATCCCTCCTGCATGTCTCTATCTACCTCCCCCAAAGGCCGAAATGCCAAACCGACTGGGCTGCTCCCCCTATCCAACTGCTTGCCCACGCCTGTGCTTGCCCACGCCTCTTCCCTCCCCAGCCATCTGCTTGCAGGCGCACTCGTCCACCTCGAGGGGCTATTGCCACTCCACCGTTCGTGTTAATTTATTAATGGAACCTGCAAGAGGTTTTACTTTAATTAACAACCGGTGACTTTTCCTACGAGGGAGGGAGAGCAGGGTCATATATACGCCCCAGGAGGCACCCCTCCCTGCCTGTCGACAGATTCCGACAAACGTCAACATTCTGAGTTCGCCTGTTCATCAGCACACCCTGAACAAGTGTTCTCCAAAGCGTTCTCCAAGCCATTACAGCCCACAGTCTCTATGGCACTTTCCAGTTCTTGACACGGCTGTCGTCGGGAGTCTCAAAAGAGGCATGGGACATTCCCTCCACTATGATATTCAAATTGTGGTGGGGAGGAGTTGGGTTCCTTCGTAAGCTTCCATCGTTCACCACCCACTCCACACTCCCTCACACGTCCAGTCTCTCGTCCTCCACCCGACTCTTCTCTACGGCCTTTGCGTACACCTCCTACTTAACGTAGTTTATCGTACACCCACCCCAACCCTACCTTCCCCCTGCGTATCCACACGCCCCTGCACTCCATCCACCACACGTCCACACCAGGCTGTGTGTATCTCATCACCCCCTCCACATGCGTAAGACTCCACACTCCTACACGGCTCACACATCCTCACGGCACTACACCTCTCCGTACGAACTACCTCACTCCTCTGCAACCCTATTAAGACTTTCGTGTACTATATCCCAAGCCCTCTACACCTCTACACCCTCATGTACACCTAACCCTCACCTTCTCTACCTCAAAGTCCTCATAACCTCCTCACATTCTCACTACCCAACGTCCTATATACAACCTCTTTATGATCTCGCACCCCTTACACCCTCACGCATTCCTACATCCCCCCTCAACCCCACCCCCCTACACCCTAAAATCCTTCCTTACTTACACCCTCCCCACTACACACCCCTGTGGCCTTACACCCTGGTCCCACACAGGGTAGACGTTCCCAGCACCACCTCTCGGCACACAGGTGGTGTGGAGGAGCCTCCTGCAAGCTGGACTTTGATTGTTTACTTTGGCATCTGACCCCCTCGTGACCTCGCAAACTGCAGCTTTTCGGCGGGGGGGAACAACAACTCCGGGCAACAAGTTACTCCCTAAGTTATTCTATATAAGTTTAAGTTACACACAACGACGCGGGGTTGAGACATAAATGGCCAACTTAAGACGGAGGGTAATGACGAATTCTTCAAGTCTTGATGCAGAATGTGAGAAGGGCTAACGGTGCCTTACCCTTTATCGCTTACGACGAGGACGAAACTTTTGTACGAGTATAGAATCCAATTCTACAAATCTTCTTATAGCAACGTGAGAAGCGTTCGTATCTTACCTTTATCGCATGCCTGTGACAGACTTTGATCTGCATCTTAGACATTATTAATCTTACAACAATAATCGTAAAGTTTCTAGCTTGTTATGAAACGACGTATGAATCATTAATATATTATCCGCTTTAACCACGTTATGAATCACTCAGATCTTAACTCATTTTCCTACAAGAACCCTAAGAAGCTTCCCGAACTTACCAATTTTCGACAGGAAAATCAACCACAATTTATCCACTGTTCGACAAGAATCTCACTAATATATATATATCTGCATATATATTACTAATATTACCTCTTTTCTTAGACTAATTTGGTCTGTTTATTTTCTTCACAGGTGTGGTCTCTGAGAGAATGGTAACGACGACGAAAGATGGCGAGCCAGAGATATGATTAAAAGTACATGTTAAATAATCTACAAATCATGACCAGTATTCCTCTGTAGTGTTTCGAGGTCTGGACTTACCGCCTGTATTGATTTCTTAAAGTTTAATTGGGGTAACCTAAGTTTAGGAGAACATAACGTTTTCAAGGCTTTATGGTGCACGTTTCGTTTAACGTCCCTGAGGGCATGATGGGAGATGTACGACTCCTCAGCACGACGGTACGACCCCGGAGAGCGCGATGGAACGACCCTTGAACACGATGGCACGACCCCGGAGCACGACGACGCTGCATCTCTTGAGGACGGTCGACCTGGACTTTGACCAGACTCTCACGTGTCAGGTCGTCATACCAAATGTCGTGCCGTCGTGCTCAAGGGTCGTGCTGCCCCTGCTCAAAGACGTCAGCATCATATCAAATGCAGTTTGCTAAATACACGACCTGCTAATCACGTATAACGACTGCAGTTAACGTGAACTGAATTATTCTAAAGTTTCTAGATTCATTCGAAGGACACGGTAATAGTAATAGTAAAAAAGGTAGATGAGAAAAAATTTCAGAGTGACCGAACGAGCATTCCTGAGGTTGAGGAGTTACGAGAAGGAGCCCTTCTCTCGCAAGACAAGGGAACTCACCACGCAAGGTGACATCGGAACTCCTTTCTCGCAATATCGGGAAATCACAACGCAAAATGACATCGGAACTCTCTCTCTCTCTCTCTCTCTCTCTCTCTCTCTCTCTCTCTCTCTCTCTCTCTCTCTTTCTCTCTCTCTCTCTCT
>JAYMFT010072445.1:0-14541 GCA_038088735.1 Panulirus argus
ATATGAAAAAGGGACTAGTGAGAACATCATTAGACAACTGAGTCTCAGACAGGAGTAAGATATTAGGAGAGGTACTATATATATATATATATATAAGTAGTGTGTATGGTGCTATGGTGTATCAAACCATACAAAATCATGTCTAAAGATGGCCTGATGAGGTCAGGCTGCAGCCACGAACTAGCCACACGGTGTCTGTACGAGCAAGGTACCTGCGAGAGGTCGAGAGGTTGGGGCTTGTACCCGTTGGACTGTAGAAAAGGATCGTTGGGCAGCCTAACAGAGCGGATGCGGCTGGGAGGCTTGTCCATAGAGATATGGTAGCCCAGCGCCAGAACCGTCCTGTAACGTCAAACGATACCTGGTTAGCTTAACATTACCCCTGTCTCATAATTTCCATATAAATGAACATGCAGTCCATATCAATTAATCACCATTTACATGCGTTTATATGTATTTCGGATAATCATCAAACATATTGCTCTCATCAGCACGGTCTTCTAATCTAAAAGTTATGTGAGAAATTAGAATTTACTTAGACTATGTATGGATCCCAGGCAGCTAGACAAGAGATCTGGTGACTTGCATTAGTTCTGGATCAAGTAATTGCTCAAGCATGCATGTATCTGGGCTTCCTTAAGTACGTAGACTTGATTATCTTTCTAAATTCAAGACTAAGATATATACTCAATCTGCAATTACGACCACACTGTCTCTTGGCGTTAACTAATTATCTGGATGATATCCACCTGAAAAATGTCGTACGAAAAAGATCTGCTGAAGGGCGACTCACATAAAAGGGACTTACTCTGAAAGGAACAGCTTCAGGGAGGCTGATTGATCTGACCTGAACCAAAGGGTGATTTAGTGTGGCTCACTGTACTAAATGAAGAGTGACGGTTGAAGGAACCTACTGTAGGGTGTCTTACTCAAAGGGGTTAGTTATGGAAAGACGATTTACTCAAGGAAGACTTACTGAGGAGTGATTCACTAGAAGATGACTGATTCAAGAGTCTGGAGTACAATTTACTCCCATAGGGTTAGAGCTAAGAGAACGACTGCCTTAACAGGTCTAGAGAAGGATTTGTATGAGAGTATTGAGAGTGCTTTACTTTACCGTCTGGAGGATAACTGACTTAATAGTCTGAAAGTGAACTTATTTGAAGGATTTGGAATAAGTGATTTGAATGACTGCAGGATGAGTTACTGAAAGGTAAAGACAATGACTTACTTGAAGATTTGAATCTTGTCTTACATGAGGGTTAGGATGTTAACACACAAGAAGATCAGATGGCAGATTTATTCGAACGTATGAAGAACGACATAATGATGAATTGCTTATGATGTTTGCAAATTCCTTTACTTAAGGGTCTGATATTGTGACAATATGGTCAAGGAAGCAACTCATGGGAGGGCGAAATTTATTAGAGCAACGGCATAACGACTCACTGAAAGGCGATCCGTTGAAGGAAGTGAATGACTTACTGGAGGTATCTCACTGGAGGATCTGAGTAACGAATCGAGGGAGGGCTACTTATTAAAGAATCTAAGTCGCAAATCACTGGAGGGTCAAGATAGCGAATCACTGCACGATAGTCGACTCATGAGAGGTGTTTGTGAGACCACAGAAGGGTGACTAAGAATGTCAGAGAAGGGATTCATTGCAAGTAGACTTACTAGTTACTGTTACTTTGATGTCTGGTCGGATATTTAATGGGAAACGACCTACTTGAGAGTCTGTAGGGCGAGGGTGGCATCGTAGCGCTTCTCACTTGGCGGTAGCTTCTCGAAGGAAGTGAGACAGGGATGGTGGAGACGCAGGTCGTCGCGGCGCTCTGAGTACGTCCATCCCTGATCAATCTTGTTCATGGCCCACATCTCGTGAATGTTCTCAGCCAGCTTGTCCCTAACTTGCTCGATGTATGCCGCCAGCTGGATCTGTGGGGCCAAGGCAACTTCACATGAGTGATCACCCCACGAACTAAATTGCATAATAACCGTAACTAAAATTCAGAACATCTTTAAGAAATTATAATTCTATTTGGAGTATAACCTGTATTTTTTGAATATCCATTACACGAGAACAGAATGAAATTTTCATCTATTTTGGTGAACCAAACGATGAATCATCCACTGCGAGAGATACTAGTTTGCAAGCCCACAGGTGTGAAGATATTGGTAGTACTAACGCTGGAGGTGTCGACGGGCTTGGGGACGAACACCAAGTCATCCTGGATCAGCAGAGGCCCCGCTAGCGTTCCCTTATGCTGCTCGCCGAAGTAGAAACAGGGGTCGATCGTCAGCGTCTGCGGGAGGACACCCAAGGTGATGAAACGTCAGCCATTTACTTCATGTCATACAAAATTATCGCGTTATAGTGTAATACCATCTCACAGTACAAGAACGGTAATGCTGCAACCACAGACCTGCTGAGAATTAAGGTAATCTGGTTTACTGATGATGCCCAGTTAAACGATTAGAAAAGTCAAAAGTACATAGTACTTTTTCTTTTTCTCTTTTACATATTTGGTCGACCCTCAAAAACTGGCCAAGAAAAATTCCCTAACAGACTTTATTACCAACAGAGAGAGTGTGTGGATGTATTTACTGACCTGGAAGGGCAGGAGACACTCGGAGACTGACGAGTGGTCATCGGGAGGCGGGTACTTGAGACGACCATGCTCACCCCCAAGGAGGAACCTCGCGCTGGAATATGAATACACCAGTCATCCTCTACGGTTGCTCTTATTCCGTACAAATGATATACTGATCACGGAGCTGAACAACATAAAGATTCTCATAAGACTGTATATCACTGAAGCACTTTTAAGAAAGCAAATTTTATTACCTGAGCTTGGCGGAGGCGGAAACAACGGGGAAGAACATGCCATCCAAGTTGAAGCCCGTGAAGGCGCCGTTCACCTGACGGCCGTTCACGTAGAAGGTGATGATAGGCACCGTAAGGTCGAGGGCGCAGCCAATGACGTCGCCTTTCTTGATGAGCGGCACTGAGTCCTGCGGTGGAGGGAAGGACATAATGCCAGGTTAACCTAACGCTAACACCACACCTGGGTTCACGGTGTTTTAATCTATGAATACAAAAGCACAATACTAGACGAGCTCGTTAATACATCGTCCTCAGTACCAGTTCTACTGAAGATGTAATTTCAAGTACAACCATAATGTGCGCAGCAGCATTGATTATGAAGTTATCCAGGGTAAAATGTAGTTTAAGGGCAATACGAAAGGGAACTTATCGAAGGAAAGCACATCAATCGGTTCCTAGCATTAAAAAGAGATTTCAATAGTGCTGATGAGATGTAGAGACACTAACTGATCCTTCGAAAGTATCGTAAGTGGTGCTGGAACGGCCCTGGAAGTCAGCAGGAACTATAAAATGTTCAGCAAACTTTCCCTGATTGCCAGGTCTTACCTTCCTTCGATCTAACCTTATTAATATGTGATTGTTCTGGCCTCGTGTTCACATTTAGGTTTTCTTTGCTGTGTTTTTACATCGATAGTCTGCGCGGTGTGTCTGTTCGTTTCGTCCTGCCACATACAACCGCTAACAGTGAATATGGCTTATATGCCATGAGGAAAATGACAATCTTGTTGGTGCATTTCTACAATAACACCTAAAATCAAGGTATATCTCCGCCCTGGACGAAGTGAGGTTTTCACAAGTCTCGTTGATTTTCAAATGTTTCTCTAACTATTGAATTGAACAATCCCACATTTTCTCTGGTCTTCAAAGCCCTCCCCACTATCATTTTTTCAATCATTACCGTATGATTCCGTAGCATTATATCTCATCAGTACCCCCTTCCAACGCTATACTTTTCCTCCACTTCTTCAAATTACTATCGTGGGCCCTTAAATTACACATTCCTCCTTAACCCCACTTGTATCATAAAGCAGTATATCTACTGTCAACGGTAGGCTGGGAACTTCCAGCGTCCAGGGGATATTTCTTATCTATTCATAAACTAATCTACCTTCGTGCAAAGATGTCAAGACTCAAAAATGCCGCTCAGATTCTCAAGGTCACAGAGAAGCATCTCTTTGACTCATAAGATTTGTACGTGACCGGGATCCAACACCGGTGTTCACATACTATAAACTAATAATGTCTCTCTAACATAACTTCCCCTTTTTGAAAAAGCAGAGAATATAAAATTTACCTATCCACTAAAGATTTTTAACAAATTCTTTAAATCAAAACCGTTAACTGTTATAAGGTTTTCTGGATGCAAGTTAAATGGTTACCGTAATGAGTTTAAGGTATGTACGTACGATGGGATTGACGAGAGTGTATCTCCCGCCCGTCCACAAGTAGGAGCCATCGAAGCCATAGGAATATAGGTCGTCTCCAACACCGTTGCCTCCCCACTTTTCGCCGCCGCCGGGGTAGCTGACGTAACCTTTAGTGTTGGCCCAGCCCACTCGCAGGTGGGGAGGCAAGTGCGACGTCTGCTCGATGTGATCTAACGTCACCTCGAAGTACCACTTCTGGTAGATGGCCGAGCCCTCCACGAAGCCCACGAAGATATTGGGCCTGGCACTGTGGACAATGAACAGCTTAGAGGCAACTGAGATATATGATCATAACCTAAAATTACTTTCATTTCCTTCCCAGCATCCAGCCATCATTCTCTTTCGTGTTTTAATATAAGAACACAGTTACAAACTATTTACTAAGTTCTTATAACAAAAAAAAAGTAGCCAATATCTTGCTAATCATATCTGCATTTCAGGGAAATCTAATGGGCATCTAAGAATATCATGCTGATTTAATGTAATTTTCTTTTTAATAGATTGCCCAAACTTCCTTAGAAGAGGCTGTGAAGGTCTTCAGTAAAGGTGAAAGGAGGTTCTGATAATACCCCGAGAAGAATGCAAAGGAAATGGCAGACTCTCACATCTGGTAGCACGTTGAGTCACACGTTTTAGAGTCGTATATCATTAGTCTCACTTGCTGATTAATAATTATCTCTCTACATGATAATCCACCAATTCAAAACAAAATGATAGTATTCCAATATCATTAATACCCTTTCCAATGATGAAAAACTATCCTTGACTTAAGGTTACACAACTATGCAATCAAAATCATAAACACTGTTTGTCCCACGAATCTCTCGGTAATTTCTTTTATCATCTTTTCCACACACACACACACACACACACACACACACACAACAGTTAAGCTGGACCTGTCTAAGGTATGCCTGTTATCAACTACAAACAAGGCGAAAAGTATCAAGAGCAGTTAGTTGTGACTATATCTACAAAGAGATGACAGAAGTGCGAAAGAAATGTTGAATCATCACAAAACAAAAGTTTAGGAATGTTCCTTGAAATTCAGAAAAAAATATCAGGACCAGAAGTTAACATAATTCGGGGATAAATAAAGAAACTGAGATTACTAAAGGTTTCATAAGACGAAAGAGGAACTTAGGGATTTGAAATATCTAGTCAGTGGGAATGAGAACAGATTCGAAATAGTGGAGGGATTTCAGAAAGTACAAAACCAGAAGAAAGAAAGTGAATTCACTGGAAAGAGTAATGTCAGAAGGATCTTTTCTAGATGTTCTACGGCTGCTCAACATAAGTACATGATACATACGGAATCTATTGAAAACAGTGGGCAGGAGGGATGGAGAGCAGGAGTAATTACTGGAGTTGATCAACAGTTGCAGAGCTTAAAGATTGATACAGAGGAACAGACACCCGTACAGATTCAAACAGAGATACACAGGATATTAAGTGAAGCTACGCGAAGAATGTATAACGTTAGAGATGGAGCGATCTAGGAAGTATATGGCCTGGTTGATGAAAGCTTAAGAACTTTTAGAGAATACAGGATCAGTGCTGGTTAAATAAAAGGAAGATTTTATAGAAAATCAGAGACACGGAGGTTGATGATTCAACAATTAAAGAATATGCCTGAAAAGGGGGTAACACCAAAATTAGAAAGATTATCAGATCATGAGGTTGATACATGTATAGCATTAACGATTCATGGACAGGAAAATCATACATAATATAAAAAAATGGGAAAAAAAGAAAGGATGCTCTTAAAAAAAAAAAGAAAGATTGCTGGATGTTACAGATCTGCCAGTCGCCATTTCTGCGATACAAAGAAAGAAGATGAATTGGTGGTTATAACTGAGACATAAAGGGACAACCATTTATGGTTATGTTTCTTTTGAAGTCATCTAGATAGCAGGTACTTAGGTAGGCTGAGAAACTTAAAAACAACATGCAGTTCAGTGAGGCATTCAACCAGCGTCTTAGATCGTGGGAAGAGAGGGAGAAAAGGAAATGATAGTCACAAGGCTAAAAAGAAGACACCAAATGAGGCGATAGTAGTATACGACTCAAAGTAATGTATTCAAATGCTGATGACTAGTGAATGGAAAATAGGTATAATTTTAGGATATTATTTGTGAAAACACATCCAACATTTTTGTAGTTGTGAAAACAAAGCTTAATAAAGAAATAATATCTCACCTGTTCTGTTCAGTGGGGTCAGATGAGAGTAAAGAGGGAAAAGAGAGGACAAGGAAGGAAGAGGCTTGTCCTTCCTGATTCGATATAGCCTTTGATTTTGGGTAACAGTGGAAGAAGGAACATTAAGACAACACACTGCAAAAGGGCATGGACTCCTATCTGATTATGTTTTCAGATGCACAGATCAGAGAGAAGTGAAAAGCGAGGAGCATTGCATCAGACTGTACCAGATAAATTAACAGTTATTCCAAGATGTAGGGATAGAGCAACCAGAGGCGACAACATGAAATAAAGCAAGAAACTTGTCGGAAAAAATATGTAAACAAGCAATTTTATAGCATAAGAGTGGTGGATGGCTGGAATAAATTGCATGAGGAAACAGCAAAAGAAGCTTATGAATTTGTACGATACTACAGTTGGTTCTAGAGATTGGGCCCCACGAGGGTAAAACTCCACCACCATACAGAGAACAATACCAGTGGAAAACTCTCGTCCAGTAACACACACACACACACACACACACACACACATCATATGACACGAGATCCGTCGTACAATCAGCCAGTAAGGCTGACTGACCTGGAGACGTGGTCGACCAGCTGAGTCTGCAGGAGGAGGTTGCGGCCAGGGAGGAGGTAGTCGCAGATGTTGTTCTGGGAGGAGCGGACAGCCGTGCCGTTGCCCACACACAGTGAGCACAGAACATCCAGGACCTTGGGGTCACGGCCGTACTTCTCAAGAAGCGCGATGATTACCTTGATATGCTCCTCCTGTGAAGGTGACCAAGATTGGTGAGAAAGACAAGTTAACAAGTCAGAGAAGATCAGAAGGTCTCGTGATGAGAAAAGATAGCAAAGGAAAGAGAAAATGAACTAAAAATAAAATCCATACCATGATATCTGAGGAAACTCATTAGGACTAACATCTGAGGGAACTCGTGAGACTAAGATATGAAGAAAGTCCTAAGAATAAGATCTGAGGAATCTAGGAATCTTACAGGACAAAAGATTCGCGCTGAAACGTATCATACATTATTCCACAATCAACATTTTCTTGATTTGTTACTGTCCGTGATATCTTCGTCATAATTTAACGTTTTGGAGGCAAGAAACTAAACATGAAATGATGTAAGACAAAAAGATCTTCCATTTATATCAATGAACATCTTTGCTCTACCTACGCCATCTTTCACGAGATCTGTTGAATAATGTTCGAGGAATGTCTTAATGACGTTCCAACACTCTCTCAGTAACGTTTGATGGATCATTCTACAAAAGTCTTTGGAGAGAATAATTTGCATTAATTGAAAGAAACTCGTTTACGATATTGCCCTCACACACACTTGATAAAGGGAAAGACAGTAAGAAAGGAGTCGAATAAAAAAAAGAGACAAACAAACGGGAGTGATAGAGGCACCACCGAAAATTGTTTGCGAAGATATGGATGAAGATTTCTGTATTCAGAGAGCTTAAATGTCATGCAAAGAAAAAGAGTACACCATTTACCATTTATATTTCACTGTTTTTTCAAGCGTATCAAACCCTCCTCCCTCTCTCTCTCTCTCACTGACAATAACATACGCACCTTCATGACGTTGAGAGCCTCGGGGGAGTCAATCAAGACACAGTGGAGCACATCAAGCATCCCAGTTCCTTCGCCGGCCGAGCCGAGGCGGGAGAAGAGCCAGTTCAGGCGGTGGCTGTTAGCGAACTGGGAGCAGTTGGTGTGGTTACCCTTGATCACCGCCGCCAGCAGCTGGTACAGGTAACCTGCCACAACAAACACACGTTCTTACACGCGACACAAAAGCATATGTGCATTATCATTATTTTAGGTAAATGGGGCGTTACCGGGCTCCGCCTTCATGTAATTACGCCAAGAATGACAAGTCACCTTGATCGAATACGTTCTCTTTTCAAAGGAGTTCATCTTTCTTTGATAATGATTTTTGTGCAGTCTTGAAGCTGCGGGACATGGGACTATATGGTCGATTAGGTAAGTGCACTGTATTTCTGATCTAGGTAATAATGACCTGAAGGATCGTTTTATTGATTTAAGGTACTGAATTGATTTATTAAATATATCCTAAGTATCATGACTTCAAGAGTGTTCGTGATGCGTAACATGAAAGATTACAAAATGGATGAATGAATACTTTGATTTATCTATCAAAATACTGCTAAATCTTGCAACATGCAGTTGTCCTATGTAGACGGAAACTTGTCTATACATCATGGATCATTATGATGAGATTGCCTCTTGTAAGGTCTTAGAGCAGAAGCTTGGTTATCCCTTCTATGATTAGCGTACAAGGTATTTGTACTTGTCGAAAGTTGGCGCACCTGAAATGATGTCCCAGTCCAGGCCGGCCTCCTCGCCTGCCAGCGCCACCAGGAAGCCCTGAGAGGTGATGACGGTAATCTTGTCGATGGCGTCCAGGATAAGGTTGAGGATGCCCTCCTCCTGGAACAGGTCCTGACGGTTCCTGAGGGCGCGCAGCGACACCTGCCGCTCGTTGTGCTCTGTGGACCCAAGACCGCGCGTCACCCAGACAGTTCCACAAATCTGACACAAGACTTTCCTGCTTCGAAAATTTGAGATGATGTTATATATTGATGATACATCTTTTTGGGAACAGTTTCATGAGTGTTACACATATCAGAGAAATTAATAAGCAGCACAACACATAATAAAATGGGGATAGAGGTAAAGGTACTAGCGTCTTTTCTCAATGGACAACAAGAATGTAAACTCCTGATTGATCAACAGGATAGAATTAGATCGTACATTTTTAGATTGCATATTTAGTAAAGGTAATGGGACAAGAATGCCTCATCTGTGGGAATGCTGACCAGTAAGCAAGCTGGTGCTACACCTAAAATGTGTGTCATGAACAGGGCTGACATGTACTATATATAAAGAAGGTTCTCTTGTGAGGTGCAAGTCAGTAAGACAGTCTTTTCTTTTTTATATGGTACATACGTGACAACAATGAATAACAGGGACGTTCATAAAGAGAAAGTGGGTTATTAAACCTGTAACTTCCGCTGACCTCTTAGATTACAATTTTTCTTCCGAATCGCCTGAAAATCCCCCCCCCCCTAACGTTTTTCTATGCTAAACTTAATAAGGTTCTTAGTCTTCTGATCTGCAAAGTTTTCACACGTTCTCATCTCTTACCACCTCTCTCTCATCTACATCTTCCACAGCGTTCCTTAGCCCTCCTAGCATACCCCGAGAATTACGCCAGTGTGTATCATCTAGGTCGTCCTTGCCAGCCTGAAACCGACCTGGATTAGCTTAGCCCACTTGAGACTTACCTAGTTCGTCTTAGCCAACACAAGACATACATATCCTAGCTCACCTGAGTCTAATCTATGTCGTGGCAGCAACCCTGAGACTTACCTGAATCGCACCCGTCATCCTGAGACTCGTGCAACACATGCTAATTCTCTTGCAAGACACCTTGCCATCGGAAAACATATATAAGTCGTTCAGTTCACCTAAAACCTACCTAAGACATCATAACTGATGTGGAACTCATGTGATTAACTCAAAACAATCCACGATCCACTTAGATCATCCTAGTCAGCTTGAGACTTGTGCTCTTAAGAATCACCAATTTTTCCCTCCCAAAGACAAATTTTTCCTATGTTGTTCCAACCAACCTCACACTCACCTAGGTCGTCGGCGGGGTAGGCGAAGTAGTTGATAAGGTCCTCGAGACAGTTGATCATTTCCTTAAGGTTGAAAGTCTTGAGAAGGGCCGAGTTTCGGCGTGTTGTCTGCATGCTGTCCAGACCCCTGCAGGCACGGAGATTCCGCACTGTCAGTTGGCCATGCTCAAAACACAACTGGCTCATAACCGCACATCATAGATATGCCTACAGTTCTTAACAAGTGTATGCATCATACGGTGTGTGGGCTGCAGTCAGGATATTCATTATGAGATGTTCTGATACGAAAACATTTAACACCGTAGCAATCTATTCCAGGTAAGACTTCTATAATACAAACACAGAGGATAGTACTAGAGCTAATAAAGTATTCCTTCCCTCCATTTACACTTTGAATATCTTTGCGCCAAGGTTCATCAATATCAATGAGAGGATGAAGAAGTTACTGGGTATGTGAGGATCATAGTAAGGGATGATTGTGTCATGTCTCGGCATGACCTAGGGTGGAGCAAGACTCAGGGTGAGGCAAGGGCCAGGGTGAGACAAGACCCAAGGTGAGGCAAGAACTACGGTGAGGTAAGGGCCAGGGTGAAGCATGACTTAAGGTGAGGCAAGACACAGGATTAGGCAAGACAGAAGGCGAGGCAAGACATAGGGTGAATTATATATGGTATAGAATAAGGTATATCATTTATGCATCGCATTCGATATGCTCATGATTAGAGCATATGACTACCCGCGCCACCTTATTTACAATAAGAAACAAAAACTGAATGAAGAATTTCTCAGTGTGTATTCGAGCCTGTGTACATGCCCACCAAGTTTCAAGTCAGGCGATGCTAGATTGAAAGAAAGATGCAAACCGTTGATTGTTGGGAGGGAAAAGAAGGAAGACATTAGAAAAGATGATACTGTATAAACAGTTTCAGCAGATATATAGTTTCAGCCGACAAAATTTTTGTGTCAGGAGAGAAGGGTCAAAGAACTTGATAAAGATGACACATGTAGCTCTGTGAAGGTGAGATGATTAATGTGATGAATATGAGAACAATTTTGTAAAGGTAAGGTGTCTAACTTGTGAAGATGAGACATTAACTCACTAAAGGTGACACAGATAATTTGTTGCTATAAACAAATACACTTGGCAGCCATTACTGAACTCACTGAAGGTAGCAAAACTAACTTGAATATGTAAAAGTTAAACTAATATTGGTAAAACACAACCCACTTGAAAGTGAAACCATCCACTCAGACGGAAGCCGAGCTAGAAGCTCGGTAAACCAAACCCACTTGATGAAGGTGTTGAAGAGGTGGGAGCACTTGCGGATGACGCGACCTGTGCGGGACTCCTCTTCCTGGCTCCTGTAAAATACCAGGCCGTCGTCCATCTTGCCTTCCTCGTGCAGTGTCGCCTGCTTTATCTCCACTTTGCCCACGCCTTTTTTCTTGATCTCGAAGGCCTGCCAACACCAGCGTATTAGCAGCCATACAGTGTGGATAAAACCTATAATAATAGCGTACTAGGCACACAAAGACGTCAAAAGAGACTCTAGAACAGAGTTACGGCGATAAAGTATACCCTAAGAATGAATGATGTGATGTTTTCTGATGGGATGTATACAACATTCTGGTGAGTAATACTCTTATAACTGATAATGCAGTCTCCTCATTGGCATGGCGTTGACTATAAACATTTTTTCTGATGCGTCTCACACTGGTGAACTGACTATGCAAAGTTTCTTGATGAACGTTACAGCATTATGCTGTCTATAAAAAGTTTATTGATGAATATTACACCAAAATACAAATCATATAGTCCTTGTTCATGGGCTCTGATATTACAAAGCAAGTTACCGTTTCTGGTCCGAGTGTGTTACGGGGTGAGAGGATTTTTGATTCGTTGGCTTTAGGTGTGTGTGACATTTCTATACAGCATAAGCAAACACCACTCTGTATATGCAGACACCAACCTTGTAGGAAAGCCAGAGGCTAGTCTCGACGTGTTGGACGATGACA
Source organism: Panulirus argus (assembly GCA_038088735.1). Classification (NCBI taxonomy): domain Eukaryota; kingdom Metazoa; phylum Arthropoda; class Malacostraca; order Decapoda; family Palinuridae; genus Panulirus; species Panulirus argus. The sequence continues at coordinate 12,207 of JAYMFT010072445.1, forward strand.
GTGGAGTCACCGTACTTGATAAGCGGAATGCCGATAATCTCCAGGTCCTTGTCTTCCAGAAGCACCTTGTTGTCGTCTTTTTCCTCTCGCAGGTAGAACGACGTGGCCGCCATCGTCGCCTCTTCCCTGCCAGCACACAGCAACACTTTATTACTTCCAGACACCATACCTGACTACATGCATACCGAGCGCCTTACTACATCCAGATACGATATCTGACAACATCCATGCACAGCACCTTACTACAACCATACAAAAACGCCGTATGATACATCGTCTTACTTGACAATATTTTACAGTCTGCAGCACATCATTTTCTTTTTTTTTTTCATGTTACTCTTCAAAGCGTCACGAAGTTGCCACCAGTAGATAATGTGTAGTCACGTATCACATCATTGTTTCAACAAAATAATGGTTAGATTTCGTGATAAACAAAGCAAGTTAGAACAAAAAAAAAAGGAGCAATAAAGAAAATGTAATCAACTATTCCAGTATCATAAAATAAGTGGTACATTTCAAAGGTAAAATTCAAGCAAGATGATATTAAACTTGGCTCAGCAGTCAGATATTTGGAAAAATCAATGAAATGAGTTTCTAACCTGATTACTGGCTTTTATGATGTGTACATCACGTAAGTAGCATGTGAGGCGTGACTCATATCTGTAACTCATATGACTTTCTTCAAACAGTTTCATTCTTTTTTTATCACATCTGCGAATAAAAAGTCTAAACTTATCATTTTCTCTTCTGGTGACTCGTTCTTTACAGACAAACGTATATTTGTGATATAAATTCCCGACTTTTTCTTCTTTTTCATCTAGTGACACATACATCATCCTTCGCAAAATTCAGATGTTGTACAGGCAAAACTCACATAACAAGCAACTACTTTGCAAACTGGGAGTAATCAGTATACATTTGAGAGAACCCCATCAGGGTTCTGTGTAACTTTTCCTCCACTACAAATTGCTCGGTAAGCAATCAAGATATAATCAATGTATCCATAATGGGAAAATATTTTTCTGTCATACTACCAGCGCAGCGGTAGGTCAGACTGCCTGTGCAGTGTGACGATGTCCCTCCCTGCTCTGCAAAACAGAATTATTACCTGTATGCAATTAGACGACAACTATCTGTGCATTACGAGTTCATTAAACATGCAGGTGAAGGAGGTCCTTACCTGTGCAGTAGGACAAGGCCATTACTTGTGCAACAAAATGAGGTCATTGCCAACGTAAGCAGAGGAACGGCCTCATTACCTGTGGGGGACGAAGAAGTCCTTACCTGTGCAGCCAGCTTGTTCAGATGAACAAAGTCATCACCTGTACAGCTGGACAAGGCCATTCATTACCTGTGCAATAGAGAAGGTCATTTACCAAGGCAGTAAACGAAGTCATCACGTGTCCAGGAAGACGAGGTGTGGAATGAACGAGGTCATATCCTGTGCAGCTGGACGACATCATTACCTGTGCAATGGAACGACGTCATCGGCTGTGCAGCAGGAAGGTGTCACTACTTGTGCAGCTGGACGATATCCTTACCTGTGGAGGAGGACGAATTCGTTGTTTTCGGTGATGCCAAGGTATCTGCCGGTGGTGATGTGCCTGATACGCATGGGATGGAACCAGTTGATGTAGCCGCCCGCCCATTTGGTCCGTGCCAGCTCCAGCCGCCAAAGTGACCTGGCCTGAGACGTCACTGACCCGCCCTCGTACACCACAATACTGCATCATGCAGAGCGTCAGTCAGGTAAAGTCAATACATCCTTAGCGATCTCTTCAAAAGTTAATAATGTAATGAACAAAAGAAATACACAGCCATCCACTACACAGAGGAATACTTTTTTGTAAATACACGAAGACGAATGGCGTTATGTATCCTTCCTATCTAAATGATATTTTCACTTAGGATTATATACTGCGGGCTTGCCTGCGTCAGAAGAGTTCCATACATGCTGGTTTTGCGTTGAAAGGCTCAGAGATAACTTTAATGGGGACTAATGCATATATTCTTTGCAGCTATGTAGCTTTCTAAGTTAAGCTACCTGCCAGCATCTATTAATCTCATTTCAAGCTTCTTTTCTCTTCACTCACTCTCTCATACATACACAGACACACTCTCTCTCTCTCTCTCTCTCTCTCTCTCTCTCTCTCTCTCAAGTCACCATCCTTTATCCTCGTCCTTACTTTTGGCCTGGTTGGTCAGACCAGGTGGAAGGGACGGAGAGACACTCGTCGCCGCCATGGAAGAACCTGAGGACCTCCCCGCCGAACACACATGCTGAGGATGACACACTTTATGTTACGTACATCCATCTGCATATTACTATAGTTAT
>JAYMFT010072456.1:0-28886 GCA_038088735.1 Panulirus argus
TATACATGTGTGCGTGTGTGTGTGTATATCTATATATATATATATATATATATATATATATATATATATATATTATAATGAAGGTGTGCGCGTGTACTAACAGCTAGGCGTGGATGAGACTGGAAGGTCCGGTAAGGGCAAAAGGATCCGTCCATTCAGCGGGCAGCGGAGTAAGAACATGTGGCGGTCGTCAAGGTTCCCTGGGCGACCATTCACTGTGGCTGCAGCAGGGAAGCAGTAAGTAGACAGGCAAGCTGCAAGCAGACGGCGAGGCAAGCGGGCAGGTTATTGGTATTCAGTGAGGCAGCAGTCGCCAAGGACAACATGGACGCACGGCACACGTTCCTTAGTCACTTCAACACCTTACTTATAAACCGCCTCTCTCTACCCCACCTATCACGTCCCAACACTCATTACGCAACGCAAAACCATACCAGAGCAATGATGATGAATAAACAATTAATTGCAAAATATATATATAGTGTTCAGTGATAAAGTGTAAAACAAATATAAATCATTTACAATAACCAATGGTTTCAAATGAACAAAGTAACGTCAAACGTCACAAAACATGCACATAATAACGTGTTTGTAAGACTTGCCTCCTGCATACCGTTTTGTACCCCCTCCCCCTTTCCCTCGTGGATGTTCCCTTGTGACCATGACTCTTTACCCTTGACCCTCGACTTACAAAACTTAATCATATGCAAAACTCTGTTTGCAGTGTCTGTGGTACAAGCTTGATCCATATCCAATCACTCGTCGTAAGATATCATGCAGACATTCACTTAAAAGCATTCTTATAAACAGGACCTTCTGAACTTGACCTTTGATCCCTGACCTTGACAATCTGGTATGGCATAAACCTCGGCATGCAGTATCCGCGGTACAGGTCAGATTCACTTTTGATCACCCAGTCATGAGATGCCAGGTACAGAAGACCGGAAGGCACGAACGCACATACGGAAAAGGGCAAAGCAAATATGCCTCTTTGCTTTCAAAGAGAAATAATAAAATATATCAGTAACACCTTATCGTACTCTTATTCATTTGTTTATTTACACGTACTCTACGGAGCAGGCTTATGCAGTAAGTGTGGGTCAATATCCAGGGAAGAAGTACGTTCAGTTGTACACTATGAAGTAAGTAGAGCAAATCATTCTTCTATGATCAAATAATACAGAGTAACACATACTATGCTCACCAATAACAGCACGTTAAGAAGAAATAACTATCCCAAGGAAAGTATAGTAAAATATTACGAAGTTCAAAAAAGCAATACTCTTTTAAGAACATGTCACAGAGAAATGCAGTATATGGAACGCAGTGGCGTAATACGCTGGGAAGAACGTAGCACAAGGTAATGCTATGTGAAAAACGTAAGATTAATGCACTGTGATTTGACGCAGCGGTTAGTTTACTGTGGCCGCCATACTCATTATGATGTGATGTGAGTGGTAGCGCAAGAGAATTAAATAGATCACAAAGCGGCTTTGTCAGACCCAAATGACCTGATAATTATGGCTTTACGTGTTACAAAGTTAGTTCAGTACAAGAAATTACAATTTTTCAATAAAGTAAAATCATCTCCAAGATGCAAAATGTTGATACGATCTTAAGAACTTAATTTCAAGGTTGCGCCACCTCTATCATGATCTATTTGGATCTATCCCTAAAATTCTATTTTCTTACACAGTGGTGTAGTGTGTGTACACATCTCTGACTACATACATAAAAATTCACATGATGTAACATTAACTACACTAAAGCGCCGAGAGTTCCTACAGCCTAGCAAGCATAACCGTCCTCTTTTTAACGCAGTGTCTTGAAGCAACGTCGTTTTCCCCCCTTGTTTTAGAACAGAATACAAAGCAGTGTAAATATCTTGTAATCTGCTGATAATGTCACTATTACATACTTAAGCTTTACCAGATAAAAAGTTTACTGTGACGGTAATGGATCTAGCGTGAGGAGCGATGTTTCCAGTATCGCTAATATTGAGGTCGACACAACTCTGTGATTCCATCTCATTCGTCTACCAATTCTTTAAGTTATCCATTACTAATTTTTCTTTCTCGTTCTATTAAAACTGAAAATCGAAGGTGACGCAGTACCCGAGTCTTCTCAAGTGAAATGAAGTAATACAGTGCGAGTCAACACAATCCCCCAGCCAGCACAGAGGACCTGGGCGCCAACGGTGGTAGGTTTACCTTACATCGTTTTCGGAGTCCATTTGCCCACTCCTACAACTCGGGCTGAACCCGGACTTTTCTGAGTTAAACTAAGACCCTATGTGACCCCTGTAATCCTTTTGCGCTATTGCTCACAGGATGAGCATGGGGTGCACAATAAATTTGCCGGGGTTACCGGCACACATCAAATGTTAAGTTAGGTCGCTGGTCGACAGGCCTGTTGTAAAGCACGGCCCACAGGCCTACCTGACCACCACAGACTAACTTGTTGAAACTCGGTCATATAAACATTATACAAACGTGTTTTGACCAAATAATCCTAGACTGGGTTGCGGAAGTCCCTTGACCTATGACGCTGATGGTACGACCCATGAGCAAGGCTCTCTCGGAGGAATAGCGTGCTCTCTGATCTGACCCTTAAGGGTTAGATCAAAGTCACGCTATCACACTCAAGGGTCACACTATTGTGCTGAAGGATCATTCCGTTGTTCTCTTGTGGTTAAAACAGCTGACGATCACTCAAGCTGGAGCTGTCCATAAACACTACTGTTCAAGTCCCCGTAGGTTACACGGTGTGTGCTGTGTTAACTGTGGCACAGCAGCAAAGCAGCGACCGTTCAGCAGAAGTGTCAGGCACGTCACTGTCTCCCCTCCAGCGTGCACGGAAATTGTCGAGCAGGTAAATCCACCTGTGGCAATAGGCAGGTCCACCACGTCCGGCGCGCGTGTTTGGGCAACAGGTGGCGGCGGCGATGGTCGGTTCGGCGCCCAGTTCCAAACGACGTTCTTCCCACCAGCCGGGATTCCCAGCCATTTTATCATTACATGTACTTGGAATATATTCTCGGGTTTTCCTTCGGCCAGTGCACTTCACTCAAAAGTATGTATTACGTATCTCTCGCATCTTCTCTCTTCTGAGAACAGTTTTAGACCTTCAAGTATATCCAAATGATTCTTGTGACAAAATCCACATGAGGTGTAAACGACCTCTAGACGCCTCTAGCTTTGCAACATCGGCTGTATGATGTGTGTGTGTGTGTGTGTGTGTGTGTGTGTGTGTAATGATGAAACTGCAGTATTCCATTCGGGAGATAATGGCATTACTGGTCTCCATAATGGTATTCTTTATATTGAAAGCTCTCAACAAAAGCCTGTGTGTTTACACACATACTACCCAGTGACATCGTTCCATTTACAGGAATATTTGGGTTTTAACCGTAAAAAACATTAAAATGGGCACGACGCTTCATCCATAGGAGGGGATCGTTGCATCAATTACTCAAAAGCATAAGAAAAAATATTAATTACTTAATTTGTTAATAAGGACATTGTAACGAAAACCTTGACCACCATTACAACACTGCGCGTCCGTGGGCCGTAGTGTGTGTGGGGAAAAAATCACAGCGCATTAAACCGATGATCATTTAGCAATTACAGTTACTACTGGTTACAGTTGAGACCTAAGAATCATAATCACTTTACGATTCCTACTGGCAGTGTTATTTTCAACTCCTCAAACTACCCTCATTTACAGTCTCGTGCAAACATATATCCGCAATCTTTTCGTAAACTCTAAACAATACCAAATGATATCTATGGCATGAGCAAAGTCATTTACACTCACCCATCACTAAGCACTCAAAAACCCTCGCATGGTACAGCATTCATATTTCGTTTAAAACTTTCGTGGACATCCTGATCGCCAAATTCGGTTACGACACCGCTTAGCATTAAGTGTTTAAACGGTACGTCACTGGGGAACTCCCGTGGTACCATAAGCTACGACCATGTGGCGTGACAACGGTGGGTTAACGCAACAGGGTAGACCCAACCGTACCATATACAGTGACCACATGATGTGACAACGGTAGGGTAACGCAACAGGGGAGACCCCGTAGAGTGAGATGGTAAGCCGAGGAAACTCCACGTCTGGTGCTGCAGTATTATTTGCTTTGTTTTCCTGTATCTTATCTATCTACTTATGTATCTATTTCCGTCTGCTCGAGGTTACATCGCAGCCGAAAAGTCACCTTTAGCGGGGCTGTATCACATGGGAGTTCAGTCTCAGCAAAGTACTTCTTTACAGCAGTCCACATTTCCATGCTAGTGCAAGTAGCGCAGCTTTGGGCTGTAGAAAGCCTTTAGAAAGAGGTTCTGGGGTAATAACAAATAAATAAATATATAAACAAATAAATACACACACACACACACACACACATATGGACCTCCGGAGTGCTGAAGTTAGCACTGCCGACCGTGATGCATTCACGGGCCGCCCTGGGTTGAGTGGATTTGGTAGAATCTTGGTCGTGGCAGATGGTCCACAGTCAACCCAGCCGTTCATCCTTCCTTAGAGGTTAATCGATAAATTGGAGACATGGCTTCGCTTCAGCTACCTTGGCACATTTCATCTAACGCCAGGCTTTCACTACCTCTTCTCTCTTGACCAAACCACTCTCCATGACTCTCAGCATACCACCCTGACTCAAACACCCTATATCTGCCTCCCTATCATCAAACACACTCAACACTCCTTCAAAATACTCACTCTGTCTCCTCCTCACTTCATCAATACCTGTTACCACTTACCCATTTCCTCCCTTCACTGATGTTCCCATTTGTTCTCTTGTTTTTCTCGCACCATTAACTTTCTTCCAAAACATCCACTTAATCTACTAGAAGTTTACTGATACCCGCTCATCACAACCTTCATTTGACCTCTTTTCAACCCCTACATCTTCCTCTTGACCTCCTGCCGCTTTCTCTTATATATTTCCTAATCATTTGCACTCATTCTCATTGCCGTACTTATACCTCTTTTTTCTTTCACAGGCAACTTCATTTAGTCATCCCACCACTCACTACCTTTTTAAATATACCAACCTCTCACCTTACGCATGCCAAGCGCGTCTTTCGTATATGCCAGCAATGCTTCCCTAAATACCTCCCATTTCCTTACCCATTCCCATAGCTTCGTTTATTCTCATTTCTTGCCTTTCTACACTTTATCTCCCATTGTCTTTCTTCACACAAGTCTCTTTTCCAAGCTCACTTACTCTCAATACCCTCTTCTCACCTCTAACGATTCCTCTTTTCCGAAAACCTCTCACTAGCTGCCCCTCTGAGCACATTCACATCCAAAAGTCTCTCTTTTACACGCCTATGAATTACTATGTAATCCAATAATGTCCACAGACCATCTTTCCTACTCACACACGTACACTTGTGTATCCTTTTTTCTTTCAACCGGGTACTTCCAAAGATCAGCCCATTTTCAGCACAACTCCACAAGCTGATCACCATTTCCATTTACTGAACACTCCATATCCCCGATTATACCCTCAACTGCCACATTACTCACGTTCGCATAAAACCACTCATCAGTAATACTCGGTCTCTTACATCAAAACTGCTGACACACTCACTCAGCCGCTCACAAAACACTTGCCCCTCATCATCTCTCCTCTCATGGTCAGGTGCATGAGCACTAATATCATCACCCATCTCTCGCAATCCACTTTCATTTTCGGAATCGTCCATTTTCTGACATTCTTACACAATTCTTGACTTTACTTCCTTAGATTTTTTTTTCCATTGCAAGCCTGGTCTGGATGAACACTCTTCACAACTGGATGTGAAATCAGAAAGAAAAAAAATTGTATCTATAATTACTATGTATATTGCATCAATATCAACGAGAAACGGATAAGGGTGTTGCACCTGAAGGTGCTAACAGATCCTGAGGGCGTGCAGACCAAATATAATCTTCAACAGGGACTTCCCAGAAACGGATGCATCTTCATTCAGCCGTGGGTAACTCCAGTGACCTAACAACAAGCAGGAGGCAACGTGACCAGTGAACGGTGTCGGCGGGTCAGGGGTCAGCGAGTGCTGACGGGTCATGAGGTCCAGTTAGGCCAGCAGGAAGCCAAGGGGGCCGAGTCGCGGACCTTGGCAAGGCCGCAGCCCGTCACGCTCTCCTGCGCCCCACCCTAGCTCACCCCCCGCCCACGCCCATCTCGCACACGTTTCTGCCTCTCCACCCACACAGGTAATTTCACTTCAGGTTAAATCCCCAGTGACATGTAAAGGCGACAGAAGACCTGAAAGGCGCCTGAAGTCTTCCGAGCGTTGGTTCAACCTCGTCTTCTGCCATCACTTCGTCAGATCCACATCTACGCCGAAACATATGAATCACAACAATAAAATGGGTTTCTGGAGCAGTTCAAACGCATGATGTTTTACCCTTATGTATCCACCAGTACTTCAGCTAATGCATGGATCCAATTTGCACATTCTACCTAACCTGCCGCTCCGGTCATCTCTGCATCCGCCTCCACTGTTAATGTGGACATTTCATAAGAGCTTACAGTCAACCTTTTTTTGACAAATGATTTTCTCATGAGAGTTTACAGTCAACCCTTTTTTTTTTTTTTGACATACGATTTTCTTTCTTGAAGAAGGTTTACGGTCCAACTATGAACAAGGTTCGACTACAACTGACACAATCCGGACACACGTAGCCATACCTTCAGCTGCAACCAAAGATGAGTTTACATCAGACAATAATCATTTCCACACCAACAGAGTTTATAACAGATGTGGTATTCTCCCGGCAACTGAACTCTGCCCCTGTACATCGCTGCAGGAAATCAAGTGTGGCTGAAGGAAATGCGCGTCAGGAGAAACAACTCTTTTGCCGATATCGTTTCAGAGAAGGAGGACGCAAGCCAGTTCCTACGGTCTCCAACACCTTCACCGAGAGTTGGCAAAGAGAAGGTGGAACATACAATGAGCAAATGTAGGTTTAAGGAGACTGACGGGATTTACCCATGAGAGCTCGACGGTGAAGGCTTCAGGAGTTTGTGTGCGTGGAGATGGACTGCCAACGTCTAAGGAAGACTGCGTATGTATACTTGAGTTGGACTGTCAAGGCTTAACGATTCTGTGGAATGCATGTAAGAGGAAGTGGGCTGTGATGCTTTTGGAAGGCTGTATATACCTGGGGAGATAGGCTGGGGAGTTTAAGGAGGGTATTTGTGTCTCCCTGGGGACCAGGACCAGAAAGGGTTAGGTTAAGGTGGCTGTCTGTGTCCGTCTGGGGAGGCTGGCTGTGGTCAGACTGTGACAGGGTTGCTCGCGAGGATGACACGGCCAACCTAAACTCAGGCAGCTAGCCAGGCGGCTCACCAAGTGCTGATCCTCATCCTCGGGTAAACGAATCCGTCCACACACACACACACACACACACACACACACACACACACTGGGGAGGCAGGCCCGACCACAGAGGGTACGGAGCCTTGTACTGTGAAGGTATTGCATCTAATCCGCCACAACAACATCTTTATCTACACAATTCCGTCCCAGGTCCCAGGGAGGAGGCGGGTGCAAGAACGATACTGTGCTTGGTATTCAAGTTTCCTCAATAGGCATTTAGCCTGACATCACCACGGACGCTTTGAGAGTAAGGGAGTAAGCGGGTTGTGAGAGGGAGGGGAAGCTTAGAGAGAGAGAGAGAGAGAGAGAGAGAGAGAGAGAGAGAGAGAGAGAGAGAGAGAGAGAGAGAGTGTGTGGTGTGCGTGTGGGGGGGGGGGGGTCAAGTGAGAGGGAGAGGGGAGAGATGGGGGCTCCAAATATAACCTCTCACTCTGCCAGCATCTGGTCTCCTTGCACGCCTTCATCTCCGCAACACCACTGCAACCCACACCCTCACATACCCCTCACCCACAACCTCACACACCCCGTAACCCAAATCCTCACACATCCCGTCACAAACATTTTCATATACACCGTCATCTGCACCCTCATATAACCCGTCATCCGCACCCTCACATACCCCGTCAACCACATCCTCCAATACTCCGTCATCCATCCCCTCACATACCCTGTCACCTACACCCTTATATATCCCGTAAACTACACCTACACCCTCATACCTCGTCGCACACACTCTCATATACTCCGTCATCCACACTTTAAAAACTCTTTCACCCACAGCCTCACATACCCCGTCATCCATGCCTTGACATGCACCGTCGACCAAATATACCTCGTCAGTGATCGACCTTTCCAACCTTGTCTTTTATCAGGATTTTCCAATGTACAGTATATACATCGCCTGCCACTCATTTCCCTCCAATTTACGTACTCACTGTTGCAAATAAACTTAAGAAGTCAAACCTGGTAGTAGAGTGTAGTGGTTTCAATACTGTCGGTAAGCTGTGAACCGAGCACACTCTGACACTGCTAACAGTCTTGAATATTCGCAATCATTATATCAAACGTATTATCAGCTGCTTATGAGGGAACCAATTTCTCCCAGTTGTGAATGAACCAAGTTCTAATAGCGAAGACAGCAGTGTTCCCTGTGTTTATAGGATTTCCACTTGGTTTGGAGGAAGTTACCTCTCCGAATGGATCAGCCTTCCTCACTTTGTACAAAGGCGAAATTTCCTCTGGTTGTGAGGGAACCAATACCTTCTGAATATGAAGGAATAAATATCTTCTGGATGTGAAGGAACCAATAACCTCTGGCTGTGAAAGAACCAATGCCCTCTTTTTGTGAAGGAACCAAAAACTTCCTGATGTGAGGGAACTAATACCCTCTGGCTATGAAGAAACCAATACCCTCTTACTGCGAAGGAAACAATACCCTCTGGTTGTGAAGGAACCTCTTCCTAAATCAACTTGGAACGGCAGAAATATTTGAGGCTGTACTCCCTGGAGCGTAGACGGGGGAGCTATATGATCATCTTTATCTGGAAAATCCTAGAGGGCATGGTCACCAACTTCCTCACGGAAATAACTTCCTACATGCACTGAAGACAGCAAAATACTACCTTTGAAGTCCAAAGGTGAAATGAGCACAAAAAGAGAGGGCATCTTGAACATTCGGGGTCCGAGACACTTCAACATCTTACCTACAATCATCTGAAGCACCATGGGATGCACAGTGAAAAAGTTAGAGTGCCCTAGGCAAGTGTTTACAAAGTGCACCAGACTAGCCAAGCTGTGGAGGCTTTAAAAGACCCCCGACGACTTCACCAGGTATACCTCCTGGGTGTGAGGTAACCAATACCTCCTGGTTGTGAAAGAACCAACACCCTCTCTGTGATGGAAACAATGCCTTCTGGCTGTGAAGGAACCAATTTCTTTTATTAAGAATGAACCAATTTCCTCAAAAGAGTAAGAGAACTAGTTTCTTCTGAGAGGAAGGAAACCAGTTGCTTCTGGTCCTGAAAAAACCGGTTTTCCTCTAGTTGTGAAAGAGTTGTGAAGGCACCAGGGACCACTCTCTGGGTGTGACGAAACTAGTATACCCTGGGCGTGTGGGATCCAGTTTCCTCAGATGGCGAAAGACCCACACTCCTTTAACTGTGATGGAACCAGTTCCTACGACTGCGACGGAAACAATTTACTGTGACTGCCGAGGAATCTGTTTCTTCGGACTGGGAAGGAACCACTTTCCTCTAGGTGTGGAGGAATCCATTTCGTATCAGCTTCCTCTAGACGCAGGACAAGGTTTCCTGTATAGGGCGAGGTAGCCAGTCTAATGCAGGGTGTACGTAAGGTACCCGAGTATACACCACGCGTCGTACTAACCGACGGGATGTGATCATCAAATTCTAAGTTAGACCCAAAAGTAACACACAGACATGGAGCACTACCCTTACCAACTCTATGAAGAGCCTGACTCGTTACTGGTGACTTGGCTCTCTTGGGTACATTCTCTCTGTCCAGAACAACTACTAGGCACCAGTAAATGAAAAATATAATCTGAATCAAGTGTACATGTGTATGAGCGAATGAACACACGCTATATAGACAGGTTAGGTTGTGTGAGTTTGGCTGCAGTGTGGTTTTCGGTGTAGCTTAGCAAGCTGGAGTGTGTGTGTATACTGTGTTTGTGTGGCGGAGGGGAGAGCTGAGCAATGGGTATGGGATGGGCAAATAGACAATGCTGACACAGGAAGAGCTGGTGAGTGTAAACACTGAAAACAAAAGCCTAAATAAAAGCTTCGAAACAGTGTGGGCGTCGTGGGTTGTGGGTTTTGGGGAGGAGAGCCGTGAGGAGGAGGAGGATGGTGCGGGCGAGCGGACATAACTCATGATGGTAGGTATGTGGAGGTGACCAGAGCGCCAGTTACCACCACCTCCACCATACTAGGGGCCAGACTCCCTCACTCCCATCCCTCTGCCAACCCCACACCTGCTTATTACACTACTTACTGCGACAACACTTCCTCACTCACCCACTGTGTCATGCAACCACCACAAACAATACCATTACACTGACCATAACCGTCTTAACCCTTCACTATGACGATATGGCCCTTGAGCTCGGTGGTACGACCCTTGGGTATTGAGGTCTGGTCTTTGACTTGACACTTTAAGGGCCGGGGTCAAAGGTCTCGCCACGAAACTCAAGGGCCGCACCGTCGTTGTCAAGGGTCTGACAGTCAACGGGGTTAAGTATACCATCTGGCACCAGGAACATCAGAGTTTATTAGGCTTTTGTTTGTGGTAAACAAGATGATGTAGGAAAGGAAGGAAAGACCTTGATCTTTGTTACGCAAATCCAACTCTTATCTTCTCAACACTTGAAAACACTGTGCCTCCGGTATTTCTACTGCTATGGCAGTAGAAAAATAAAAGGTGAAATATAACTAGGGTCCGAGGAATCACCTCGACCTTTGCAGGAGAAAAGTATGGTGAAACGAAGACAAGACACGGGCACTGAGGAACAAGAGGCCCATCATCAGATTAAACATGTATGGAAGTTAGAGACAACAGACAAACACGAAATAAGGACGATGAAAGTAGAAGAGTTCGTAAGCAACAGTACAAATTATGATCTTGGAGTTAAACAGGGGACTGGTTCAACACAGGTGTTCTAAGGTGGGATAAGAACGCTGAGAAGGCGTAGTGAAGCGCAGACGATGAGACGTTACGAAGAATGCCAGGTAACACACGAGTATATATGCTGCGGGCCGAGAGAACTCTAAGACATGTAACATGGCTAGAGATGTGGAAGGGGAGAGACACTGGATGAAAACGGGTGTCTCGGAGAGGACACAAAGATAACAAAGGTAACGAGAGGCGAAATCTAAGCCTATATATACCAAGTCGACCCATACGCATATGGGTGGAGCCTGTATGCTACGTCACTGGCCCTAAACAAAGAAAACGTGCTGGTACGCGGCTAACGAATCAAGTGAGGGTTCAGGGCCGCGTGACGTCACAAGTCGGCCTATGCGGCCGGGCCCGTTTTTTGGAGTTAGAGTTTGTTGACTTGGTATATATAGGCTTAGGGCGAAATTATATAAGGGTAGTGACGTGGGTTAACTAGCCGGGAAGATATTCAAAGGAGTGAAACAGTGCACGAACGTTTTCATGCAAAGTGTGTGAAGTGATGTTGGTAAGCAACTCGATGGACAGTGATTATTAATCAGTAAAATTGTTAAGTTATTTAGAATGAACTTGTAGAAGTCAGAGTGGTAACTTACAGGATTCTTTTTTTTTTTTTTTTTTTTTTTTTTTGGGGGGGGTGGGGGCAAGCAAAGTGAAACATGCACTATTTATTTGCAAAGGGGTGTTGGACAAATAGACCAGCCCTCGACCACGACAGAGCCGAGGGGAACATGTTTGAAAAGGGGTATTGCATGGAGCATCTACTGACCCAACAAAACGCATGACAACATCTAATGTAAATGGACAGTGTCCTACGTCAATATTGTAAGGTATCTGAAGAAAGCTGCGAGGAAGTATAGGCATTGAAGGGATCAAGGGTCTTATAAAGGAGCAGGAGCAGGAGAGAGTGGGATATCTGGATGTAACGTCAGAGTAAAAGATGGATACCTTGTTTCCACTACTGCTTTAAATCTTTTCAGAAGGTGCAACAGGGGAGGACCTGACTTATGACACAGGCGGGCGAATATGTAAAAAAAAATACATGTAGATCAATGGTATAACGTTGCAGACCTATCGTACCGTTTTAATGCTCTCTCGACAGTTAATGCACAACTTATAAGCATCTGGAGGTGTGTTTAAGACGAGAGTGAACGCAAATGCCGAGAGGAGCAAGGAGGTGGCACGAAAATGGAACAATGTTACGAAGTATAAATGAAAGGAGAGGGGGCTGGTGAGGGGTTCGGAATTTCAAATATCTGGAAAGGACTTTTCTCGAGAATGGAAGAAATGAGGTTGAGATAATGGAAAGAGTTCCGAGAGGCAAGCGACATTCCGCATGCTCTGAGGAAGGCTATGACGGAGTTCAGGTGTGGCTCACACTGTCAGCAGGCGAGGGCAGCAGATTGACACGCACACAGTGAAACAGATATGAGACATCAGAATGACTGGGAGAGATCAGACAATGAGATGAATTTTCATCAAGATCCGAACATGGAGTCAGGAGAACAGAAGGAGTGAGGAATAAGCATGGCAGAGACGCGGCGCAGGGGAGAAATTTACACAGTGATGGTGACAACTGGTTGTGACGTGGAGGGTGAAGGAAACACAACAGGCTGAGACTGTATACATACGTGAGCTGGTGGCTGGGAGAAGCAAGGATAGACAGAGACGACGACGGAAGGATATAACTAAGTAAAACAAATATGGATGCGCAGTGTGAGAGGGAGGTCGTGGTTGGGAGCAGTCAGCATTGGGTATGGTATGTGTGCAGGAGACTCCATGGGACGCGCTGCTTGCTTCAAGGATCCGGCGTATTAGAGAGACAGATGCAAGTTATCCCTGGTGGTGGTGTGGCTCAGGCAGCGTATGCAGGCTTACAGTCGCTATTTCGGTGACCAGTGTTGTTTGGGTGTTTATGATAGCGGTAAATGAGTCGGGTTGACGCGCATTCCTTTCATGGCTACGTCAGGACAAGGAGGAGCGGTGACAAGCGACGCTTATATGTGTGTGTGTGTGTGTGTGTGTGTGTGTGTGCATATATATATATATATATATATATATATATATATATATAAAGCACCAGTAGTATCACATTCCAAGATACCTCACACACTTCAAAACCCCTACACCATACACCTTTGCGCTCTAAACCTATGTTCTGTTTGTCCAGCTTACCTCCCTGTCCAACCTCTTCCTTCTTGCTAACCACCTGAATAAAACCAAATAATGGTGGAGGGAGGGTGGAGGGGAGGAGGGACGGCCAAGCCCCCAACACGGGGCCGTCACTGGAGCCAGGCTGTCTGGTGGCTCCAGCCCACACGCCCCTCGCCCCACAAGGTCGCTCCACACAACACAATACACTACAATACTGCCCTTACAGCCGCCAGCCACCACCCTATCAGCTGATCGCCCCAGGATAATCGACGCTCTCAGTATCACGCCTAAAAACGCTGGAGGACAACCCCTTCACCTGCACCAGCAAGTGATTCCCACCATAACCTCTGCATACTACAGATCATGGCCGACCTCAACCACACCTGCCACCACACACATCCCTCCTCACCACACACACACACACAAACTACAACTTGTGAACTCGAAATAGGGGGGACACGCGACAGGATGAAACTGTGTGTGTAGGGAAGCATCAACATCAGGTCCATATAAATGATAACCAACGCGGAACAAAGAGATAGATAGATAGAGAGATAGAGAGAGAGAGAGAGAGAGGGGAAGGAATGATGCAGACTATGTGGTGGTGGTGGTGGTGGTGGGGGAGCATTGTGGCAGTGGTGATGGTAGCCAAATGTAGCGATGATGTCAGTGGCCTGGGCTGGCCCTGGCCAGCAGGGCGGGAGGGGAGGGGCGGCTGGACCCGTGCACACCATCCGCCCCAACTACGCCTTCATCCCCCCCTCCCCCAACACCACCAGCACTCCTTCTACACGCAGTCCTCTCCACCGTCCCATCCACACCCAGTACACCACTACCCTCTACATCCATCTCTCTCCCTCTACAAGCAGCCCTTCCCACCGTTCCCTCCCCACCCATTCTTCTACACGCAGCCCTCCACACCCAATACACAACTAACCTCCCTCTACGAGCAGTCCCACGCACTGTTCCCTCCACACACCCAACGGTGCACTTCATCAAGCATGCCGTGTCTGCGCTTTTCATCCACGACCACCATATACTGGCCGAGGTCAGTAACCTAAAAAAAAAAAAAAAAAAAAAAATATATATATATATATATATATATATATATATATATAATGCATATACCCACGACAATAAAGGAGTCATGATAAGACATTGTATCGTGGACCATGAAAACCATTGTGCTGGGGTCATGTAGAGCGGTGGTGGTAGTACGTTGTGGCCGTGTAGTTGTAGCAGTGTCAGCGTTGGTAGTTAAATGTGCTGTTTGTGGCAGCAACTCGTACTGGTGACAGTTGTTTAAAGTGTTGAGGGGAAGGAGCGACGAGAGTACCACAGTGGTGGTGGTAGTAGTGTGTGGGCTGGGTTGTTAAGGATACCCGCAACACAGTGGTGATGACTGTGGTATGTGGTGGTGGTGGTGGTGGTGAATGGTGCCGGCGGTGACGGTGGAACACTGCTGAAGATGGTGGTAGGTGTGGGTGGTGTTCTTGGTGCCAGTCATGTAGTACCGACGCTGGTGGTGATTGGTGCGCGTGGTAGTGGTAGATGTGGTGACAAGTGCGGGTGGTGTTGATGGTGGGGTCACTGACTGGTGGTGATGATGAGTAAGGATGTTGCAATGACGAAGAAACGGTGTTGGAGGTGTGCTGATGGAGATATACTGGAGATGGTGTAGTGGTGGTGGTGGTATAAGAGGGTTGTGTTGCTGGTGATGATCATGCAGTGGTGGTGGTGGTAGCAGGCGAGGGTGGTGGTATTACTGATCATGCAGTGGTAATGGTGGTGTGAGGAGAGGATGGTGTTGCTGGTAACGTGGGTACAGTGGTGGTGGGGTACGTGATACTCCAGTGGTGTTAGTAATGTCAATACCAGTGGCAGCGCTACTTGTATTTGTGGTGGTGTTAGTATCACGAGTAGATGAGGTTCTTGATTTTGGCAGTGTTGATGGAAGTGGCAGTGGTGACAGCAAAGTGGTGATAAAGGTAGAATGGATGGTGAATACAGCAGCATCGATAACAGCTTTGGTTCACGAAGGTACTAGTAATGGTAGAATTGGCAACAGTGAAGGTTGGTGTAGAGGTATAATTGGCAGTGGTGATGGGAGACGTAATGGTTGCGATAATAACGTAGTTAGAACTGGTAACGGTGGTGGAAATGGTCAGGGTGGTCACGGTGATGTCAACTGTTGCAATGGAAATGTGAAAACTAAAAGGAATAGCGATGGTACAACTGGTGGGGGCCGTGATGTCTGTCTGATGTGGGGGCAAGAAGTGGTAGTGTTTGTGGTACTAGTGGCAGCGTGGTGGTGGTGGTGGTGGTAGAAGGCACCCCGCTGCCCACTATGTTAGACAACACGGCCTCAAGGACGAGACTCACACAACCAGTGATTCACCAACACCACCACTTCAACCATCCACCAGTAACCCAAAGCCTGCACTTGATCGCTGATGCCACCACCAACGCAGAAAAAAAAATACGCCATCTAAGGGACAAGTCCTGTAGGGGTCACGTCGTCGACCACCACGTGAAGACGACAAGGCACCAGACGCTGACCTGCTGGTGACGACGCGTAGACGACAACCCACAAGCGATGGCTTGGCCACAGAGACTTGCGAGTGACGACTTTTGGACGATATTTCAAGGACGACAACTTGCGACTGTTGGCCATGGGAAGACGGACTTGAGTACGGCGACTGAAGGATGAAAATCCCGCACCTTAAATTAAGCAGATATCAAATATCCAAGGACATCAACATTTGGACACTCCACAACCAACATCCGCGTGCATTTCCAACACGTACGAACGACCTGGCACCAATGACTGAGGAACAGGGAAGTAAACTACAATACGCTGATGACTGGCGATGACCGGTCTAGTAGCGGTGAAGCTCCGGTCAAAATAGTTGCAGGTGATGACTTTAAGGGAACCCAAAGACGATGACTTCTAGCCGACGGCTTGATGATAATGAGGAATGAATGAATGGTTGAGACGCATGTATAAGGGCAACTGGAGCGGGAGGGCGGGCTGGAGAGGGGGAGAGTGCAGCGGAAATGCCAGAGTGTGAGCGGCGGGTATCAACTCGCTCATGACACAACGCCCAACATGGTCCCCTCACTATCCCGCCGCCGCTGCTTCGCCCGCATCTCTACCGTCATTACCAGCTGGGCATCACCTCAACCCCTCCACGTGTCAACCCTACACATGACCCTTGGAATGGAAGCCTAACACTAGTCTAGGGAGGAACGCACGCGCACCACCCACTCCCTCTTCATATGTTTAGATTCTTCACCTCTCGACCACGACGGTGTGACCCTTGACCACGACGGCGTGACCTTGCGTACAATGATGCGATTGGCCTAGCCAACATACCCAAGGGTCACTCACACCACAGAGAACAAGGTGTTTAAAGCACCTAACTAATGATAAGGATATGCAAAGTACACATTTATACCAGGGAGTTGATATCCAGAGTGGGAAAGAACCAGCTAGAGGCTGGATACAGGCGACCTGCCAGAGCCGCGCTGCCGGGCCACAACTGACGCCCTGCAACACATCCTACCCCCACAGACAATACCCGGCCTAAGACTTACAGTAGCCTGGGCTGGGCAGATACTAAAGCCTGGGCTGAGATGGTGCCGCAGCCTTGGCTGGGACGGAGACACAACCTGCGTAACGAGAGTGTTACAACAATTACCTAGACAGGAAATGAACATCACAAGAGAGATAAGATTTCTTTTTTAGCCTAAAAACGCGCGGAATGACAGAATGGGAAAGTGTCCTACCCTAAGCGAGGACGGTGCCACGTCTTCGACAGGACGACAGTGTCCCATGGAGACATGTGGGCTACTGCTACTTCCTGAACGAAGTTGATTTCCAGGCTTAACACAGACGGTACCTTTAACTGGACAGGGAAGGTGCTTCTGCTTGACAGGGATCGTAATAGAGTTAAGATCATGTTGCCGTACTGTACCGGACGGTATCGCAGACGTGTTAGAAACGGCAAAGTAAGTTGCGCAGGGACTGTACCCGGGTTGAGATGTGGACTACAACAATGCCAAGCAAGGATGGTGATGCAAACTATACAGGGCCGATGATGCAACAAGCTAGGACAGACAATGATGGTGCCACAATATCTAATCGTATGGATCCACAACTTGAATTGGGGTGTCCTAGCATCATGGACCAAACAGGTAAAACTCCTGAGTGTAGACAGAAAAGGTGACGCATCCTAAGAAGCGACAGTATGACAATGTGAAGAGGTGTGGTACCGCAGCCTTAAAGCCTTCAGGTGTCTGAAACTCGATAGAAAAGGTGCTGGGGCTCGGGGAGGGACAGTGCTAAAACCTGAACATGTACGGCGTTCGAACTTCCCAGCAGATAGTCAAGGATACTGTGCGAGGGTTGTAGTGGGCGAGGGCGGGCAAGTGAGGGCAGGGCCGGAAGGGTAGAACGTTCTGTGGAGGAGCAGAGAGCCTTGGGAGGATGGTGGACGTCAGCGGGCGGGTCCTGGCAGCGAGAGCGGGCACCTCCCTTCTGCTCCCGCCACTTCATTGCCTGGGGATCAACACGCTGCTCGACCTGAGCACCAATCTGTAACTGGCTAATAAGGTGGGCCTTAACTTAACACACCCTAACACGTATCATGTATGGCTGGCTGGCTGGCCGGCTCGCTCTTGGCCGTAAGGCTGACTTGACTTTGGCTGGCAGTCTGGCTACTGCCGGAGGCCCCTTGGCTGAGTTGCTCATCATGAGTCATTAGCTGACAGACTTGCTCTTAGATGACAGGCTAAGTCTTTAAGCTGGCTGGTTCTATGACCTGATGGCTGTCTTGAAAGGGCGAGTGGCTGGGTGACAAATCGTTGTGGTCAGAGTCTTGGATTGCTAAGTTGGCTGTCAAACTGACCGCCTTTCTTTCTTGTTGGCTATATCACAAGATGCATTTTAGCTATTCCTATTTCGCTTGTATTACCATCACATCTACGCTACACCGAGGACAGCTCACCCTGATGTCAGACCAGTGGTAGCCTTACGAAGCAGAGGAATCGTCTATGGATGGCGTGAGGGAAGAAGGGTGTCAGCGTGGTCTTCGGCAGACTCACTGAAGGCTGAGGTAAAGCCTCACCTTGTGGGTGGAGGTCCAGCAGTTATCCTGGAGGTTACTAACGCAGTGACGTCATCAAGATCATGCAAATATTTATAGTCCTCCGCTAATCAATGGGGGAGTGTGTGGTGTGTGTGTGTGACTAAACTTGGCCATGATCCCTGACTGTCCGGCTCTCTGGCAGGTGTGGACGCTCCAGTTGCACACAGCTGTGGGGACATGTAGGTAAAGACACTTATGAACGAAGACACAGCTATGGATATACTGACTGGAGGGTGTCAACAGTGTTGTCAGTGTGGATAGTGCTGCAGGTGTGGAGACCGTTCTGAGTAGGGTTACTGGGGAGGGCGTGGGACACTTACGAGGATGGGCACTACTGTGGCCGTAGACGAATGTGGGGATGGATGATACTGGTGGCATGGACAACTATGGAGAAGGACTGTACAGTGTCCTTGGACAACGGTGTGAATGGACACCTGTGAGGATGGCCATTACTGTGGCCGTGGATACTAGTGGGAATGGACAATATTGTGGAAGTGGAGATATGTGGAGATGGATAATACCGTGGTCGTGAACACCTAGTGTCTTTGGGGGTCTTCTTTACCCCACAGCCCGGGTTGAGCCCCAGCTGCTGTTTGGTCGTTGGTCAAGTAAGCTGGTGCAAGCCGCTGCCTGCAGGCCCCGAAAGCCTGGTGAGTCGTGTACACTTTGCAAGTATGTGTCCAGGGCACTCTTAAACACCTCTACTGTATATCTCATGATAGCAGGCAAGGTCATGAACAGTCTTGGGCCCCATATACTTAAGGTGCTCTCCCTTTTTGGGCAGATGGCATCTTTGGATTTCAGAGGCAGTGTTTTACGAAACTTTCCATTCTTGTCGAGCCAGTAGAATGATATTTCCGAGTGCAACTTGGCAACCATTTACCTGTAGGATTTTCCAGATATAGAAGATGATATACCTCTCCCATCTACGCTCCAGGGAGTGAAGCCTTAGAGATTTTAGCTGTTGCAATTAATTCTGTTACTTAATCACATTACTGTGAGCTGTGAAAGATGTCCCAACACTTTCTAATTCAGCAATTTCGCCCGCCCTGTAGGGGGATATTAGAACGCAGTAATATTCAGTTCGTGAAAAAAACAACACCTAAAATAAGATGACAATTGGTTTTCTTCTCTTGTCCTGAAAATCCGCAGGATCCAGCCTACCATCCTTCTGCAAGAGGCAACTGCTGTTTTGTTGTGTTCGCTGAAGGTCAGGTCGTACGACATCATCACTCCAAGGTCTTTCACATTACTCAACTGGTTTATGCTTATATCTCTGTTTGTCCGGTATTCTGTATTGGTTTTTATTTCTTCATTTTCCTCGTACCGGAGGAGTTAAAACTTACCTCCACTGAAAAGCATGTTGCTTTCGGTCAAGATAATGATTTCGTTTATATCTTTTTGTAGCCTTTCAGCATCCACTATTAAGGAGGGGATGGACACTACTGTGGAACACCCACTTTGAGTGAGGAACCTATTTTGGGCGTGGTCACTTTTGTTAGCGTGGATATTGTTGTGGGCGGGGTGGATATTGTTATGGGAATGGACCTTGTTATGGGCGTGGGTACCGTGGTGGGCACGAGCAGTGTTGTGGGCGTGAATACCTGTAGGCGTGGACAATTATTGGTGGGTCCAGGGCTACAATTATGACCTCATTAGGCGAGGTTAGATACGACCAGAACATGAGTCAGGCAACCCAGAGAGTGAGGGGAAGAAGGCACTCATGAGGGTGGAGGGAGCCAGCACATGTGGGTGAAGGAAAGCAGCACAAGAGGGTGGAGGGAGCCGGCACAGGAGGGTCGAGTGATCCGGCACATAAGGGTGAAGGGAGCCGGCACATGAGGGCGCAGGGAGCCGGCGAATAAAGGCGGAGTGTGCCGGCGCATACGAGTGTAGGGAGCCGGGACTTTAGGGTGGAGGGAGCCGGATCATAAGGGTGAAGGGAGCAGGTACATGAGGAAAGATCCTGCATAACAGGGTGGAGGGAACAGAGACATGCGGGTGGAGTGAGGTATCACAGGAGATTGTAGTAAGCCGGCACATAAAGACGAAGGGAACCGTACACAACGGTGGAGGGAGCCGGGACATAAGGATGGAGGGAACCGTACATAAAGGTGGAGGGAGCCGGCACATAAGGATGGAGGGAACCGTACATACCGGTGGAAGGAGGCGGCACATAAATATGGAGGTAACCGTACGTAACAGTGAAGGGAGCCGGCATATAAGGGTGGATGGAGTCGGTACATGAAAGTGGAATGTTCTGGTACAAATATGAGGAGGAAACGGAGACATGAGGGTGGAATGAGCCTGCACATTAGGGTGGAGGGAGTGGAGACATGAGGGTGGAAGGTACCCAGGGTGGAGTAGTGTGGAGCGTGCCCCGCCCACCTCGTCTGGCGTGCAATGGGCGCCTGCAATCACGGTCAATTACGGTAAATAGGAAGCGGTGACGGTGCGGGCGGCGGTGATAGGCAGTGGTGCACGTGAAGCTGCAGATAACACGCTTCACCCCCTACCTCCTCTCCTCTACACCATCACCACCCACCCTCCACTGGTCGGCCATACGTCACCACCCACCCTCCACTGGTCGACCATACCTCACCACCACCCTCTACTGGTCGACCATAAGTCACCACTCATCCTCCACTGGTCGACCATACTTCACCACCACCCTCTACTGGTCGACCATAAGTCACCACTCACCCTCCACTGGTCGACCATACTTCACCACCCACCCTCCAGTGACCACACGTCACCATCCACCTTCCACTGACCACCCATACACGACACTTCCATTTAGTAAAGAAAAATAACTTTCAGGTGTGGAATAAAAACCAAACTTAACCACTTTAGAGTGACGTTACCATCTAGGAGCAGGACGGTATACCATCCTGGAACACGACCGTAAAGTGTCCTGGAGCGCGACGGTACACCATCCTAGAGCAGGAAGGTACATTGTCCTGTATCACGACGGTACACCGTCTTGGAGCACGACGGTACACCGTAATGAAGTACGACGGTACACCATACTGGAGCACAACGGTAACAACCTTTGGTACGATGGGCTAACCTTCTTGACTCAGAGCAAAAGTCCAGCCATCATACCCAAGGGTCAACACGGTCGTGGTCACGAGTCGTAACGGTGTGGTTAAGGGTCGTCAGAACACGAACGTCCTCACACACGAAAGAAGTCTAATTATATCTGGACTGAGACAGACACTTTCCATGTCGTCCAGCCACATTCCTCTTGGTTCAAGTGGACTGGAACACACACACAAGAGGTTTCCAGTAATTATACGATACCCAGATATATGTAAAAAGGTAATTCTGGGAGAAGGAAAATGTTGTTCCAGCTATTCACCTGTTCCCAGACAAACAATAATAATGACAGCAAAATCACGGGTTATGGCGGGGAGCTGTAAGCCAGTTTACAGTGGGTGGTGGAAGGGCGGCAGGTCTATGAACCAATATGGTTCCCCTCTACCTCGCCTTGGGGATGTAGTGGCCTCACTGGCGGCAAATCTTAACTGT
Organism: Panulirus argus; assembly: GCA_038088735.1. NCBI lineage: Eukaryota > Metazoa > Arthropoda > Malacostraca > Decapoda > Palinuridae > Panulirus > Panulirus argus. The sequence continues at coordinate 21,941 of JAYMFT010072456.1, forward strand.
AATGTTTCTGTTTATAGTTTAACGACCTCAGACGGAAGAATGAGCAGCTGGGTAGGCCTCGATACGACCATTCTGCCCATGAATTCGAATTTGGACCCGTGTGGTTCAAAGTTAGCAATGGTAATCTATGTATCCCTGTATGTGTGATATGACACACACTCGCAGAATGTTGCCGAAACTCCGCAATCATCCACTCAAAACATCTGAACATGTAAGTACACGTTCAAACGTGGGCAAGGGTTTCGTGTCAGTATAAACAGCAGCAGTATAGAAAACCCAGAGCTCAGCCAAGATCATAAACTTCTACAACAGAGGAAGCAGACTGCTGACGCAATACAAAGCTGATTAGGTTAGCATTTCTTTTGTTAATGACGGAAAAATTCTATAACAAAGCGAAAGCAGAGGCAGAAAACGCCGTTTCAGTTACTGAAAATATAACTCATGAAAACTACTCGCAGATCAACAGGTTTCAAAATACTTTATAATTTCGCTACTGTAACTCACTATAATTTCTATACGTTCCACAAGGAGAGAAAATACCTGTTGAATACCTGATATCACCATGAAATATTCATTAGGCAAGGGTCATATGCTCCAGTCATTAGCAAATGCATCTCCAGCGGTGGAGTTAGAGACCCCCCCCAGGAATAAATTACCATCACACACCGTCATCCCAAACACTACCAACACATATAAAACCCGGCAAAGTATATACAGTGTCCGCAAAAGAGAAAAGACAAAAACTTGCCCACTTTCCCTATACATTCTCAAAGATGTCATACTTACATTTTAGTATTTTGTCTTCTCTCCTTTGGCCTTTATTACCTACCATCTGCAGACGTCTGGGCATGGAACTGGCAAGGTTACTGAAGTATTCTAGATCCAAAGGGTTTTGATCTCCTGAAATAGGCGAGGCACTGATGAGGCGTTACAAGAAGCAGTCGCCTGATCGTGCGTTTTGAACGCCTAGTGTGCCTAGAAATCTCATCTGTACCCACATTCTCTCACTTCCAGGCAAAAACTCGATCTTTCACCTCCTTAGAAAGGTAAGAGCAAACCATCTTGAAGCACAGGTGGAAGGAAAACAGCGCCTAGGAGCGAAATACCCAAAATGAAGTAGCAGCCACGAGGAGTAAAGAAAGAACATCATTCCCTCAAGATTGCCTGAGGCACAGTGAGGCGGGATGCTGATGCTCACACTGTTAGAAACACTAGTCTCAGCGACCACATGCAAGATGGTTCCACCCTGAAAGTGTCATAAGCTTGTACCCACAATAAACTTTAGCCGTGTATCACCTCTGAAAATGCATGAGGGAGGACAATGTTTTATACGGACACTATCTGAATGATGTTAATTCATCAGTGAATAATATTGAAGGTTAAAATCCTTCTTTCTCAGAGTACCTCGCAGCTCAGCTTAAACCAGAACATTTTCTTCCTTCAAACTTTCCGTAAATTAAATTACATATCAGCATTTTCTCTGCATTACGTGATATTCCTTCACAGAATACAAGAAGATTCTGGACAAGTATTTCTAAAGTAATAACAGACCAGCCAGGCTGTGGTGGCTACATGGGCCTACAGGTCGCGGCTTCCAATAGTTTCGTCGACCTTCGACCCATCTCAGCAGCCTAGGCCCCAGCTCAGGCTATGAGGGATGGCAGACCCCCGAAGTACTCAGTAATCTAGGAATACTGTAGGTATTTTCCTGACGAGTAATGCACCAGAGGGAGTGGTGGGTGAGGCGGAACCTTCAGCTTTACTACTCTCGGTTTTCATAAACAGAGATTGGAAAACCAGGTTATTATTACTATCCTCCTTGAGATAACGTCGTCATGAACCATCAGGTCTTCTGCTGTCTGTCCTTCCCATATACAAATATCTGCGCCAATCTTACTCTGCGGATGTCCTCTTCACACTTCAGAACACCCTCCCTTAACCATCAATTTAAGTCCCGGTTGCCTATCAGACTTCTCTGTAATAAACCTAATACGTCCTCTGACGTTCTAGATATTCTACATTACCATTACTTAAGTATTCCAGGAATCCCCAGTTCACAGTAAAGTGAGTCTGAAATCTGAAGAGGCCTCAAGAGTGGAGGGAGACGAGGGCTCCCGGAAATTCTTTCAAATGGTGTATGCCCAGCCATTGTGAAAGTGTACTTTTTTTTTTGTCATTTCCGTGATTCAAGTTAACCGCTACCACCGTGAGGCGGTTCATAAGGAGTGTGAGGTGATCATTATGTTTGGCAACAGCCTCCGTCACACGCCCAGGGCAGGGCTGCAGCAAAAAGTGCGGCTGTGTTTTTCCCGGAGCGCCGTGCGGACCGTGGCCATGATGTGAGTCTTGATTGTCTTAACACCAGTTGTATCCTGGGGTGCCGCACTCTGCTGACCCCTTATCCTTAAGACTACCTCCACCCACCTCCCTCCCTCCGTCTCCCACCTCCCTACTTCTATATCAATCCTTGCCCTTTCCATCACTTTTAGCTCCACTCCCCGTCTCCTCTTCCGTCTCACACGCCACCCTCTTCCCCTATCCCACCATGAAGAGCTTTCTACCACTCCCAAGTCTCTCCTGTTCCCTCCCTTACTATCTATATCATGATTCTTACAATCCCAGTTTCGCTCCCTCCCTCCACACACCCCTTTCCTAGGCCCTGTTTTACCTCCCGACTCCTCCGTTCTCTCCTAGTCGTTCCTTACAGTCTGTATCTTGTCTCGCACCACCTCATCCTACCACCGTCTCAACCGCCTCGGGTTCCTCACATCTAATCAATGGATTCTCCTCTCGTTTCTCCTCATTCAAATCGTTTGTCAGACCCCTGTTCCTCATGGTGGTGCTCCCAGTCGCTAGTTACGTAAAGTAACAGACTCCCGAGGGTCTTCCCTCTCTCTCGCTAGCTCACAACTGTATTCTCTCCCCTAAGATGACAGCCACGACCTTCCCATCTGGCTGATTACTGTCACTCTTCTCCCTAGCTGACAGACGTCATCTTCCTCCCAACTGACAATCATCACCTTCCTCCCTCCCCATTAAATGTCGTCTTTCTTACTTGTTTCTCTTACTCTCTCGGTTAACTACATAAGCGAATCTCCATTAACCAAAGAAGTACCAAATGAGTCTCTCTTTTCAAATGCTCGTAGAACAAGACATGACCGATACCGTGAACGCAGCGCAAATAAAGTTATCCTGGAGTTGGATGTCTGATTAGAAATGTGGCGATACAGCAAAAGTGGCCGTGGTTCACCAAGGCCAGCTTATCCACAGCACCACATACGGTGGGCGGAGGTTATTAAATTCCTATGAGGGAGTATCCAAGTGTGTGCCCGCCAGCCAGAGGCTCCTTGCAGCAGACCACTTGGTCGAGTGCCCCAGCAAGGCGGGGCAGCGTGGGGAGGCAGAAGTGGGGTGGAGTGCCAAGCTGCACACCCAGCACTCCCCCGTGATGCTTTCACTGTCTCTATACTTCTGCTTCACCATCACAGTTAAGTAAATCAAACTTTCAGAGAGTGACGATGCTGCTTAACCCATAACCGGTTTATCCGCCTGAGAAGGAATTATGTTTCGGGCAGAAGGACATGACGTGGAATTAAATAACTACAAGAGGGGAGGGAGGGATAAAGCGGGGGTAAGGGGGGATGGGGTGAGGAGGGGGGGGGCATCAGGGCACCAAGCAGTCTGGGAGGATTGAGTTTCTTGGACTAACGAACGATTACAACTGAATATTCCACAATACATTGTTCTACTGAAACTACAGATCGTCGTTGAGACAATATTAAGTCATGAATAGAACTTAAGGGAACTCTTCCACAAAACACTCTTCTTAAAGCGAACAAAGACGAAAGCAGTAATATGAGCGTGAAGCCAAAATGAGTTAGTACTGGTGCTAGAAACTAGTGACGCAGTGCAAAGAAGAGCGGCGTTAAACAATGATGCAGGGTACGATACCACTGGGTGGTTCTGGCAACACAAGTTGGTCACCCGCCCGACGACCCCTGCAACACGACCACAATCATGCCACTCTAAATGTCACGTACCTCACATATACGCGATTAGCTATTATACATTGTCATCCCATTTACTCTCTTGGCCAAAGTTTTGGAAATACAGAAACTGATGTGGTATCTTCATACAACAGATTCATCCCGAGAGTAGCATGAACAAATATGGTGATGAATATAAGCCGTCCCTCCACAGATCACTCGTCCAAATAATCAACTACGCTTCAGAGCAATAATGGTAACTAATGATGAAATTTTATTCAATTATGCACGCTGAACCACACATAGTCAAATATCAACTGCCCATCATGACACTGTCAACATTATTCTGAGACCATTTATACTTCAATCGATGTTTGAATTTAAGAGTAAGGTGTATATAATTAATTGTGACGAAGAGCGGCTGGGTTAATCTTTTTAATCTTGCTATTCCACACTTATCATGACACACACGGTGACGTAACAGCTATTGAAAGCTCTGCTGTGTCATGAACGGCTGCCAATGAAAGCATCACAAGGCACTCTCATGAAAACTGAGTATTATATTACACGCCCATCATATTAATCTTGTACGTAGCTATAAATATTAGTGCTTGGGACTACAGGACACACGGCATACATAACGTTGAAGAAGAAAACGGAACATACTCACTGGACCCGTTTTCTTTGAAGACTGGTGCCAAGTGCTCCCACACACTCACCTGAAACAAAGAATTAACAATGAAACTATACATAAGTTGAAGCATATACTGTCTACAAAGACTAATTTCATCACAAGACATAATCAAAATGGGAAGGCATTCGAATGAGCAATTATTTTGCTAGTAATAATCAACGGACATTACATAAACGTATCTAGTAAATAATGTAATAATCTTCAATCCATCGGTGCCATTAGAACACATCCAAATCTAAGAACTGCAACATATTCCCCATGAGACTCTGGACTTGAGACAAGGAAACACATCCAAATCGTCAGCACTGTGGTTATGTTTACCATGCCAGGAAAAAGCGGCAAATGCTCTTGTCTGAACTCTACGCTCCTTCCCCAGCAGGTAACCCGGCTAGGTAGTTCTAGGTGTGCATTACCACATTTCTAGATCCAACGACCCATTACGGTTACCACAACCAGTCGGCAGCCCCATCACAAGACAAACTGGAAATGGGGGTCCTATACAGTGCCTAAGGCTCACAAATCATAAGAAGTCAAGGAGGTAACTTCGTGGCTAAGTCTCGACACGCGAAATGATTAATAACTGGCAAAATATTCCTTGCCATAATGTCTGTTTTTCCATCACTCAGAACTCCTGACTTTAAGCAACTGCACAAATAAACTTATTCCTAACTGATATGCATACTTAAGCAACTACATGCCCTTAACTCTGGACAGTTCGTCACTACCACAAGGAGTATATATGTTTCAGTCATGAAGTTTCTGTCATATAACTGTTCTTGACATACCATACAAACATGTGTGCACTCACACAGACAGACAAACAGACAAATAGACAGACATACTAATGCTGAGAAACGAAATAACACTTTTCTTTTTTACGGCGGCAAATTAATAACACTCTGGAACACCATACAGAAGCATCTGCAGTTTCATTGTGTAAAGGAGTATTTTTACCCCCGGGTATCAGAATCGTTTGCAGGCCCTAATCTCAGCAGACGTCAAGTCGTGCGTTCTTAACGTCGGGTAAGGTAGTGTTGGGTAAGCCTGGCCACCGACATCTGCCTCCCGTGACCAGGGTAGTGGTAACACCCACCACACACACACACACACACACACACAGCACTATAGCCTAGCCACAGACACCCTGCTGGAGAGGCCTAATCATCCCTTACCTACGGCTACCATACTCATACTAGGACAGCTCACTTTTGCCTCCATCTTGAAGCTCTGCTCTTAATTTCAGTTTTTGTGACGATATTTTCCTTTTTCAGTGAAACAATGTTTATTCTACCTTAAATCCATTGCAATCTGATATGGTGTCGTGCTAAAATCCTCAGAATTATCATCATGGTTATTTTCATTATTCCCATCATCTTAAGCGAAAGAGCACGAAGGCTTGGGCGAGGACTCGCGTTAATTAAGGCAGCGACACAGGATTGGGTAAGGCTGAATAGCGAGACCGTGATGACCTGAGAACGGGGAAGGAGGGGGGAGGAGGAGGAGGACGGTGGGGGGTGGGGAAGGAGGAGGACCCGGGGGTGGGGGGGACCAATGCAGGATAATTAGGAACCTCTGATAAAGGAGCCAACAGCAAAATTGACTTATTCAGTAGGCAGTCCCTGACCATCACAACTGCATTTCACAGAACTGCAATTAAACGATTGAATTCCGATAAAAAATGTGATAAACATGGTGTTGTTATTCACAGCAGTCACTCAAGATTGATAACTTACATTGACACATTGAAAAAAAAATCCTCTATATATAATGAGTTAACTATAATTCAATATATATGAATTAGCATTTCATGCACTATTTCATACACATGCACCTCCGTATTTAACACAGATGATCGGAAAACGCGCTTCTGTTGACTGTGTACCTAACGGAAAACGGCAGGATAGTTCCTGTTGTTATGTATGCAAGTCGAAGGATATTCGATTACAAGTAATCGAATATCCATTTATCTATTACAGGTGCTGGTGGTTGAGAGGATAGCGCTCCTGGTTGTCACATACGCGGTGGAAGTTCGAATCCTTCCTCTGGAGCATATATATATATATATATATATATATATATATATATATCAAGGTGAAATCGCACTTCAGTAGGAGTTCATAGGATTATACTTAACTTGTAGTTTATCTATACATGTGGCACGACATGTTTCGTGGACACAATCCACCTCGTCAGGTGCCAAATCTTAATAAAATTATTTAAATCTCACATCACACCAGAGGCAACGTCCACCCTCTACCTTCATAGA
>JAYMFT010072457.1:0-14540 GCA_038088735.1 Panulirus argus
TCACATTCTTTAGCTTGATCAAAAAGTTAGTGAAAACTCTTCCTGTCTGTTCAGATCAATGCCTCATAAATCTGTCCAGGTTAGTCTCATAATTCTTCTTACAAATCTGTGCGTTCGCCTCTCCATGTGTACTTGTAGCAGTGCCCAGCGAGGGTGCGGGGAATACGTAGACTTTAATGTGTTCATCAGCTCCCCTTCCCCCAAATTCCCCCTGTGACAATCCACTAACAACCCCCCCACCACCACACCACACACAATTTCCTCTCGCTAACCTGCTGACGTCACACACTAGCCCCTTCGAAAGAGTTAGTCTCTTAAATACAAACTTGGATGGTCACCCTCAATAGGGTTCACTTTCTCTAATTATCGCTGACAGAGAGACAGACAGACAGACAGACAGATAGACACAGAGACAGACACATATACAGAAATAGATATGCACCGATACAAACATACAGATAGGTAGACAGTAGATAGACAGATAGATAGACAGAGACAGTTCGACAGGTACAGATACATATCTGTGAGGCGAGTCTGTCCCCAGCTCGGCCTCCCTTCACAAGGGGACGCAGACCCGCTGGAGGAGGTCCAGAGACGCAGGACAATGATGGTGGCAGGAGTGATGACGGGGCGGTGTAGCGAGGAGAGAGAAGCCCTCAAACTGCCCACGACGCAAGTGCTCCACTCACAGCTGGAGCACAAGTGCACCACCCTCAGCTGGGGTACATGTGCACCACCAGCGGCTGCGGCACAAGTACACCACCCACAGCTGGGGCACAAGTGCACTGCCCATAGCCGAGGCACAAGTGCACCGTCAACAGCATAGGAACAAGTGCACCGCCCAGAGCTTGGACACAAGTGCACCACCCACAGCTGGGGCACAAGTGCACCACCCACAGCATGGACATAAGTGCACCGCCCACCGCATGGACACAAGTGCACCACCCACAGCATGGACACAAGTGCACCGCCCACAGCTGGGGTGAAAGTGCACCACCCATAGCTTTGGAATAAGTGCACCACCCACAGCTGGGGTATAAGTGCACCGCCCACAGCTGGGGTAAAAGTGCACTACCAACTGCTGGGGCACAAGTGAACCACCCACAGCTGGGGCAGAAATGCACCACATCTGGGGCACAAGTGCACCACTCACAGCTGGGGCACAAATGCACCACGCACAAATGAGAAAAAGATGCACATTCCACAGCTGGGGTACAAGTGCACCACCCACAGCTGGGGCACAAGTGCACCGCCCACAGTTGGGGCACAAGTGCACCACCCACAGCTGGGGCAAAAGTGCGCCACCCACAGCTGGGGCAGAAGTGCACTGCCCTTAGCTGGGACAAAGTGCACCACCCACAGCTGGGGCAAAACTGCACCAACCACAGCTGGGGTACAACTGCACCACCCACAGCTGGGAAAAAAGTGCATCGCCCAGAGCTGGGATACAAGTGCACCGCCCAGAGCTTGGGCACAAGTGCACCACCCACCGCATGGACAAAAGTGCACCATCCACAAATTGGACACAAGTGCATCGCCCACCGCATGGACAAAAGTGCACCACCCACAGCATGGAAACAAGTGCACCGCCCAGATCATGGGCACAAGTGCACCACCCACAGCATAGACACAAGCGTACCGCCCACAGCATGGACACAAATGCACAACCCATGGTTTGGACACAAGTGCACCGCCCACAGCTGGCGTATAAATGCAACACCCACAGCTTTGGCACGAGTGCACCACCCACTGCTGAGGTACAAGTGCACCACCCACAGCTGGGGTAAAAGTGCACCACCCACTGCTGGAGCTCAAGTGAACCACCCACAAATGGGGTGCAAGTGCACCACTTAGAGCTGAGGCAGAAGTGCACCACCCACAGCTGGGGCAAAAATGAACGACCCAAAGCTGGGGCAAAAGTGCACCACCCACAGCTGGGGCACAAGTGCACCGCCCACAGATGGTGTACAAGTGCACAACCCACAGCTGGCGTACAAGTGAACTGCCCACAGCGGGGACGGAAGCGTAAGATTTCTTTTCAGTAAAGGAAGAAGACAACAATCAACCACTTACGGTGTGAAGTCATGGCCTTTGACCTGACCCCTCATGGTTACGTCAAAGGCAAGACGTCATGTGCGAGGATACCGTCGGGCTTAAGGGTTGTACCGTACCTAGCACTCAAGTTGGAGGGGCCCTGCGAGTGTACAGTTCCTTCGACACACACACACACACACACACAGAGCGGGCCGCTTAGCGTGTATGACAGCTTAACCTGGAGCACGACGGGCCGGCCAGCCCTATCATTAGGCTCCCGAGATTAGCTTGACGGCTGTTAGAGTGTAGGGCCCACCACGCGCGAGCTGCGTAAGGCAGATGACGCTACCTTATCAACCGCCTCCACTGAGCCCAGTAATAACACAGATGGTAATTAGGGCCGCGATGGGACTTAGCATATACTTGTGGGGCCTGGGGAAGCAGGCCAGGGGAGGCTGGTCATCTGCCCTGCCCACTGGGGAGGAGGTGTGTAATACAGACGAAGGGGAGGAGAAGTCTGTTTCGTTTCGGTTAATTATTATAATAGATAGGAAAAGGAGGCCCCGTGTGTCCATGCTGGGGAGTATGAGACCACGTATGTCCATGCTGGGGAGTATGAGGTCACGCATGTCCATGCTGGGGAGTATGAGGCCACATGTGTCCGTGCTGGAGAGTATGAGACCACGCATGTCCATGCTGGGGAGTATGAGGCCACGCATGTCAATACTGGGGAGTATGTGGCCACGTGTCTCCATGCTGGGGATATGAGACCACGCATGTCCATGCTGGGTAGTTTGAGGCTCTTTTGTGTCCATGCTGTGAAGTATGAGTCCCTGTGTGTCCATGCTGGAGAGTATGAAGTCACATATGCCCATCCTGTGGAATATGAGGCCACATGTTCCCATACTGGGGAGTATGAGGCTCTGCGTGTCCATGCTGTGAATTATGAGTCCCAGTGTGTCCATGCTGGAGAGTATGAAGTCACATATTTCCATCCCGTGGAATATGAGGCCACATGTGCCCATACTGGGGAGTATGAGGCCCTGTATATCCATGCTGTGGAGTTTGAGGATCTGTGTGTCCATGCTGGGAAGTATGAATCCCTGTGTGTTCATGGTGGGGAGTTTGAGGCCCTGTGTGCCCATGCTGGGGAGTATGAGGCACTATGTGTCTATGCTGAGGAGTATGGGGCCCTGTTTGTCCATGCTGGAGAGTATGAAGTCACGTATGCCCATCCTGTAGAGTTTGAGGACACATGTGCCCATGCTGGGGAGTATGAGGCCGTGTGTGTCCGTGCTGGTGAGTATAAGGTCACGTATGCCCATGCTGGGGAGTATGAGGCCACGTGTGCTCATGCTGGGGTGTTTAAGGCCCTGTGTGTCCATGCTGGAGAGTATAAGGCCACGCATGCCAAAGCTGGGGTGTATGAGGCCCTGCGTGTCCATGCTGGGGAGCATGAGGCCACGTGTTCCCATGCCGGAAAACATGAGACCACGTGTGCCCATGCTGGGGAGTTTGAGGCCCTGTGTGTCCAAGCTGGGGAGTATGAGGTTCCGTATACCCATGCTGAGAAGTATGAGGCCACGTTTGCCCATGGTGGGGAGTATGAGGCCACGTGTATCCATGCTAGGGAGTATGAGGCCACGTGTCCCCAAGCTGCAAAGTATGAAACAATGTATGCCCATGCCCTTGCTGGGGAATATGAGGCCCTGTGTGTCCATGCTACGAAGTATGAGGCCCTGTATGCCCATGTTGGAGAGTATGAGGCCCTGTGTGCTCATGCTACGGAGTATGAGGCCCCGTATATCCATGCTGGAGAGTATGAGGCACGTGCGCTCATGCTGGGAAGTATAAGGCCACTTGTGTCCATGCTGGGGAGTATGAGTCCCTGCGTGTTCATGCTGGGTGGGGAGTATGAGGCCCTGTGTGTCCATGTTGTTGAGTATGAGGCCCTGTGTGTCCATGCTGTGAAGCATGAGCCCCTGTGCTTCCATGCTGGGGAGTATGAGGCCCTGTGTGTCCATGCTACGAAGTATGAGGCCCCGTATGCCCATGCTACGAAGTATGAGGCCCCGTATGCCCATGTTGGAGAGTATGAGGCCTTGTGTGTTCATGCTAAGGAGTATGAGGCCCAGTTTGTCCATGCTGGGGAGTATGAGGCCACGTGTGCTCATGCTGGAAAGTATAAGGCCACGCGTGTCCGCGCTGAGGAGTATGAGGCCACTTGTATCCATGCTGGGGAATATGAGGCCACGTGTGCTCAAGCTGGTGAGTATGAGGCCAAGTATGCCCATGCTGGGGAGCATGAGGTCCTGTGTGTCCATGTTGGGGAGTATGAGGTCCCGTATGCTCATGCTGCGGAATTTAAGGCCGCGTGTGCCCATTTTTTGGAGTATGACGTCACGTGTACCCATTCTAAGGAGTATGGGGCCACGTGTGTCCATGAGAGGAGTATGAGACCATGTATGCCCATGCTACGGAGTTTGAAGCCACGTGTATCCATGTTGGGGAGTATGATGCCACGTGTGCCAGGTGCCATGCAATTGAGTAAGAGGCTATATGTGCCCATGCTAGGGAGCATGAGGCCACATGAGCCCATGCTAGGGAGTATTAGGCTACGTGTGCCTATGCTAGGGAGTATGAGGCCCCGTGTATTCATGCTAAGAACTTTGAGCCACGTGTGCCCATGCTGCGGAGTACGTGATACCGTGTGCCCATTCTAGGGAGTATGAGGCCACTTGTGTCCATGCTAGGGAGTATGAAGCATCATGTGCCAATGCTAAGGAGTGTGAGCCACGTGTGCCCATGCTACGGAGTTTAAGACCGCGTATGCCCATGCTGGAGAGTATGAGGCCACGTGTGCCCGTGCTGGGGAGTATGAGGCTACGTACGCTCATGCTGAAAAGTATGAGGCACTTTGTGTCTTTGCTGGGGAGTATGAGGCCACGAATGCCCATGCTGGGGAGCATGAGGCCACATGTTCCAATGCTTATGAGTATGAGGCCCTATGTGTCCATGCTGGGGAGTATGAGATCACATATGCCCATGCTGGGGAGTATGAGGCCCTGTGTGTCCTTGCTGGGGAGTATGAGGCCATGTGTACCCAAGCTGGGGTGTATGAGGCCCTGTGCGTCCATGGTGGGGAGTATGAGGCCAAGCATGCCCATGCTGGGGAGTTTGAGGCCCTGTGCGTCCATGCTACGGAGTATGAGGCCCCGTATCCTCATGCTGGGGAATATGAGGCTACGTGTGCCCATGCTGGGGAGTATGAGGCCACGTGTTCCCATGCTGGGAGTTTCAGGACCTGTGTGTCCATGCTGGGAGTATGAGACCACTTGATTCCATGCTGGGATGTTTGAGGCCTTGTGTGTCCATGCTAGGGAGTTATGAGGCCCTGTGTGTCCATGCTGGGGAGTTTGAGTCCCTGTGTGTGTCCATGCTGTTGAGTATGAGGACCTTTGTGTCCATGCTGGGAAATATGAGTCCCTGTGTGTCCATGCTGGAGAGCATGAGGCCCTGTGTGTCCATGCTGGAGAGCATGAGGCCTTGTGTGTCCATGCTGTTGAGTATGAGGCCCTTTGTGTCCATACTGGGAAGTTTGAGTCCCTGTGTGTCCATGCTGGAGAGTATGAGTCCCTCTGTGTCCATGCTGGGGAGTATGAGGCCCTGTTTGTCCATGCTGTTGAGTATGAGGCCCTGTGTGTCCATGCTTCGAAGTATGAGGCCCCGCATGCCCATGTTGGAGAGTATAAGGCCCTGTGTGTCCATGCTGGGGAGTATGAGGCCACGCATTCCCATGCTGAGGAGTATGAGGCCACAAGTGCCCATGCTGGGGAGTATGAGATCATGTGTGCCCATGCTTGGGAGTATGAGATCCAGTGTGTCCAAGCTGGGGAATATGAGGCCACGTATGCCCATGCTGGTGAGTTTGGGACCCTGCATTTGCAGGAACTCAGTTAAAAAGGTGAACGACGAGCCTTCTATCCCAAAACATGAGCACAGTGACCCATAATGGGACAGATCTGCCCAGTGTGTCACTCCACCAGATATTCCCGGAAGAAACACATTCCAGACCTAAACATACTTCCTGTTACAGTAGCCGCTGATGGAGCTACTACTTTCTTGTAACCTAATAAGCATGGAGTACCCGAGGGATGCGTCCTATTCCCCACTCTTTTTTCATCTCGCCATTGTGGCGACCCAGTGTCCCTCCACAGCGTTTCGCCTTACTGACTGCGACTTGACTTGGTGGCAGGTCACGGCGTGTGACCTCAACTGACCTCCCAGTCTCCAGAGGGGTGAGTTCGATGGCCCATCCCCACGGAGGCACCCATCAGCGACGCTTCGTATCCCGAAGAGGGACACCTTCGCCTCGCAGGCCGGCTACGATTTGTCATCCCTGCCTCTCATATACACGATTAACATCGCAGGACGGCAGTCACGCTGTTGATTCGCTTTACACAACATGTGTACCATTCCGGTGCCTGATGTCTTGGCCATGTAACTTCAGACTCAAGCAGCCCTTAGGACACCTCCTTCGTCAGTAGAAGTCCCCAACGTAACTCCTAACGTTTCACCCTGTTGTCAGGTTTCCTTGTGGTGCCTCATCCTAGACGTCCACTTTCAGTATGACTCGCGTGGAAAATCGCCTCCGTTCGTCCCGAGCAGCAGCTGTAACAACGGGACTAACAGCCACGCCCGCAGCGATCCTGCAACCAAAGCACAAACCGGCAACCGCCTCACACTTCAGGAGCTGCGACCCGCACCACACCCACCTCCTACAGGAGCTCCACGTAGACTTAGCAGTCACGCATCTCTCCCATATGCTCCTGCCTCACCAAATGCACCTTTACTAGCATCGAGGGACTCTTGCCTAAACTGTCACCTGTTTCTCAACCTTCCTCGCTGTAAAGCACTGCTGTTGCTATTGTTGTTAAACGTGTTTTTTGTGTCCCTCTCACTTACACCACTCCATTTCTAAAGAATGTCCGCAAAACAAAATTCATCATCTTAACTCATCATCCAATCCAATTCATTCCTCCGCCGCTGAGCCAACTCCATATTTTCCAACTTAGCTCTTCCCTCTCCTCACCTTATACCTGTTCTCTTTCTCACATAGAAAATATTTTCTCTCTTTGCTCAGATCTAAAACTTCATGGAATGGGAAAGCATTAACCTGCTTATATTCAGTAGCGTAAAACTACAGTCATTATCTATCAGTCTCTTTGTCTAACTCATTTCCAACTATTCAGTTTCATAATACTATAGTTCAGCAATGCAATGATATAAACATATTGAACATAAACATGCATGCTTATACTATACATCACAAAATCCAATTCCTAAATTATCTCTTCTTGTGACTAACTAGTCCATGTCTTCAGGAGTCAAATGCTGATATACCTGAGGGGGTTTCCCATTCACCTTTCTGCTATCACTTCTCTTCAATTATGCCGTTCCGCCTGCCATGAATGATCTGTTTCTTCCGTTCTACAGGCATTATTTCGGCCACTGCTCTCGTGAGCTATTTGCGTGTGCTCCAACCACTGTGGATAGACCTCAGGTATGCAAACGGCTTCTGCTTCCCATAATTTGTGTGTGGACGCCAGCCTCACTAGGACTGACCTCAACGATGCCTCCTTTCAATGAGGCTGTGGAGCTTTCTTCCTCAAGTCTTTCCCTCTTCCCACAACCTGTCAACCTTCAGCAGTCAGGTCTACAAACGCTTAAGGAGCTGTAGATAATCTCTTCATTCTGTTTCTCGCACTCCATATGTTTCGTTTAATCCGAAATGACTACGATTTGGGCATGACTGTTGCCCGTGTCATGTCAGTTACATTATAATATTATCTAAGGACGACTAAACTCTATCAGAATTATATCGTTGCCAAGATAGATTAGAGGTTAGATTAGTGGGCTAAGTAACAGAATATCTTCAGACTGCATAACAAAGTCAAGAAACATATCAGGGGAAAATATGATGATGTATTGGGTTTGGGTAGCACAGAGTTTTACTACACTGTGTTTCCACCATGAAGAGATGCTAACCACGTCCGCAGTTACGATTGTTCACGTATGACGAGATATATGAGACGAAAGATACAAGGGTTGGTAATCAACCCCTTAAGCACAGCGGTACGATCCTTGGGTATGATGACCTAGCCTTTGACCTGACCGTAATGGGTTAGGTCAAAGGTAATACCATCAAGTCAGCAAAAGTCGTACCGTCGTGCTCTAGGGTACTGCCGTCATGCTCAAGAGGTGAAGAAAAATGGAAGAGTGGAGAGTGAAGTCATTTCCAGTGAAGTCATTATCATTAAAGAGAAAAGAATTATTGGACGAACGACGATCAATGAAAAAGGAAGGGAGGGGAAGAAGTCGATCCATAAACAATTACAGCAACAGAACAACCGTGAACTCAAAATCATATTCCAAAACAAAGTGGAGAAACTGAGAGATGAAAATTTAGAAATCAGAAACATATGAGGAACCCAACAAGAGCTTCTCAGATTTCAGAGGCAGTTGAATACGAAAATCTAAAGTCCCTAAGAAATAAAGACTAAATTTTAGTCAGATAGGAAAGGATATCATGGATAGATCTCGCATTACCGGAAACTGATCAGAGAGAAGATTATGCGTGTACCGCACAGCACAGAACTGAGATCGTAAAAGACATTTAGAGAGACCTCCTTTCTTCGGGATGAGCTGAACCAGAGTATACCTGAGAAAGGAGAGCAGGGGACCAGTCTTGAGGTTGAGGCGCAAGAGACAAGCAAATACAGACGTAATGTATACGTGTGAGAGGGTCTTAAAGGCTGACGTAGTGCCCTGCCTCCAGAGAACTACATGGGAAGAGTTGTAGCGGTGTTGTATGCACTGGCTAATGTGAAATTTGCATCCAAATGAATGGATTAGGAAGTGTTTGGAAAAATTATTTGCAGCATATGATAGACACAAATCAGAGTGGCCACCCGACTTAGCTGCAGAAGATTGGCTACTACAGGCAACAAAAACACCACATGACATAATGGTACTGAGCTACAACCTTGCCTGTGTTAGATGATAGATAGATAAAGAGTCATGGAGATAACTTTCAAGATCACTAATCAGTCTGACTATGACAACAATCAGATCTCTGAAACAGGGAGGAGCTGATAGTCTTGGGCACACCACAGGAAGATTAGCGAGAAAAGACTAAGAAAATGTAAGGAAATACTTATTGTTATAGAGTTCTGGATAGACAGGACAAGATAACTGAAGAACTACCGAATATAGAGAGCATTTAAAAAAAATCAAGAAATTGTACGATAAATAAGGAAGGTTTTCAGATGCTGCTTCACACGCCTGAAGTTCCTTCGCCATAGGTAACAAAAATGAACAACACAAAGACATATACATGACACGTATGCATAACACAAATACATAAACACACATACAAAAAATATTTTGAAAACATATGCACTCATAGACACACACCAACTTAACTTATATACAAACATTTGCACATACAAACAAACGAACATGATCATGCGTAAGCGTGAACACACACACACACACACACACACACACACACACACTCTCTCTCTTCTCCCCTCCGTCAATATCTTCAGATTGATCACGGTCCGTCAACTGTTTCTTCTAGTAAACACAATCCTATCATCAAGCCCTCCTGCCAGAGTGAACAGCTTACCTTCCTCTCCAAACCCCTCCAAACCCACCCTGCTGCCTCAGACAGCAGCACCCCTCACCCCCTCTCCTCCGTGACTGGAGCCTTCAACATTAAAAAAAAAAAAAAAGAAAAAAAAAACTCGTCTTACCCCGCCTCTTATGCTGCCATTGACTCTGTATTTTAAATTATCAATTCTATATATGATCAAACTGACTTATTGGGAAGTGAGTCAGTTGTTGTTTCCTGATGATGCAACACTGGTGGCAGATTCGAGAGTGAAACTGCCGAAGCTGGTGACTGAGTTTGCAGGAGAGAGTGAAAGGAGAAATTTGAGAGTAAATGTGAATGAAAGTAAGGTTATTGGGTTCAGCGGGGTTAAGGGACAAGTTATTTGGGATGTAAGTTTGAATGGAGAAAATTTGGAGGACGTGAAGCGTTTTAGATACCTGGGAGTGGAAATGGCAGCGAATGGAACCATGGAAGAGGCAGTGAGGGGGTGAGGGGACGAAGGTTCTGGGAGCGCTGAAGAATGTATGGAAAGAGAGATCGTTATCTGGGAGGACAAAAATGGGTATGGTTGAGCGTATAGCTGTGCGGTGAAGGGTGGCTGTGTTGGAAATAAAATGTCTGAAGACAATATGTGGTGTGAGATGATTTGATTGAGTAAGTGATGTAAGGGTAAGAGAGATGTGTCGTAACAAAAAGAGTGTGGTTGAGAGAGCAGAAGAGGCTAGTGTTGAAATGGTTTGGACATATGGAACGAATGAGTGAGGAAAGGTTGACAAAGTAGATATATGTTTCAGAGGTGGAGGGAACAAGGAGAAGCGGGAGACCAAATTGTTGGTGGAAGGATAGAGTGAAAGGGATTTTGAGCGGTCGGGACCTGAACATGCAGGACAGTGAAAGGCGTGCTCGGGATAAAGTAAATTGGAACGATGTGGTATACAGGGGTCGACGTGCTGTCAATGGACTGAAACAGGGCATGTGAAGCGGCCGGGATAAACTATAGAAAGGTCTGTGGGGGTTGGTTATGAATACGGAGTTGTGGTTTCGGTTCATTGCACATGACAAGTTAGAGAATGGATGTGAGCGAATGTGGCCTTTCTTTGTCTGTTCCTGGAGCTACCTTGCTATGCAGGAGATGGCGATGAAGTATGAAAGAAAATGAATTTTGATTCGTTATCTCGGGTTTCTATTATCACCCTCCTGTAACTGTTTTGCCTCAACAGCAGGAATTTAGGCGTCGCCTTCTTTAAGAAACCTTTCAGTATCCATCGATAATTTTTGTGTGTGTTTGTATTCATCGAAGTAAGTTTACTTTTTCGTGTTACCTCTTAGATATATGTGACATGTCATACTTGCTCATACTTGTTCGCAGTTTCCAGCATTCGTGAGCAGCACCAGGAACAGATGAAGAAAGACCGCGTTTGCTCACATCTTATGCAGTTTCTCACTCGAATCAGCCACCAGTGCTGTATCATCCGCGAACAACAACTGACTCACTTCCCAGGCCCTCTCATCCCCAAGAGACTGCATACTCGCCCCTCTCTCCAAAACTCTTGCATTTACCTCCCTAACCAAGCCCCCCTTATTTCGTTTCCAAAGTCACTCCCCCTCACATGTTGGCGACAAATTTCAATGATATGATTTTGATGATGTAGTCTCGCCCCCCACCCCCCTCCACCCCTCCACCCTTCGAGCGCCCGGGTGTTGCCACATCTTGGTCCACACTTTCCATTGCTCCCTTATGAATTCTCTTTTCCTTCCCTTCTCTCTCTCGCGCCCTTAAGGCCTTTCTACGAACTCTCTCTCCCATCACGGTATGGCGGACTTTCTTCCCCCGGTCGTCCAATAACCCGCAGATGCAACACGCGGGGAGAAATAAAGGTGTAAAATGACGAATGAACGCTTGCCCGCAGCGCCCCGGCCCCTCCCTAGTTTAATGGAGGTTCTCGAACACTGACGACAAAGGAGAGAATAGCTAGAAGGGATGGGAGTGGGGGGGGGGGAGGGGAGGGGGAGGAGGGAACGGGACGGAACGGAACGGGGCTTGGGGAGGGGAGAGAGGGGAGAGAGTGAGAGGGAGAGAGAGAGGGGGAGAGAGAGGGGAGGGGAGAGGAGGAGAAAGCTTTGGAGGACCGCCTTGCCCCTCTATTTGCTGATTTCATTTCCACCCATGTGTAATTTGTATGAGCTTAATAACCATAATAATAGTGTTAACTGCCACTGTGACGCGCCGAGCTCTCGTTGTGATGTCGTTAGGCCCTTCCCGTCGACCAATGGGAGCCCGGCTTGACGGCGGAGGTGGGCGGGGCCTTGCTCAAAAGGGGTTTCAAGTGAGTGCTGTCCTGGTGATTGGTCGTGTGATCTGCCTCCATGGGGGATTAGGGGATTAGGGGATTAGCGATTTAGTCGGGGGGGCCTGGCACGGGATGGGGGGTTATGATGATCTGACGGCGTCGTTAAGTATATAAGTTGCAAGTCCAGTTTTTGGTCGTGTGTATGTATGGTAGTCTATGTCTCATCTCTATAATCCAGATGGCATTGGTTACCTACCTTATAACTGTCTCTTTGATTCAGATGGTGATGGTTTATCTCCCCAAGACCGTCTCTCCATAATCCAGCTGGTACTACTTGCCTCACCCACCCTCTCTATAATCCAGATGTCTCTCCGTTCGTTGCTGTGACTTACACTGACCTGTATGACAACACATAATGTGTGTTGATGAAAGAAGAAAAAGAATATTTCGTTGAAATATATAAAGTTCATAAATGCATTTTTGGGAGACCCTTTTGATAATATAAAAATCTTCATATATATATATATATATATATATATATATATATATATATATATATCAGCAATCTAAATTGTGTGGATGTAACATAGGATAAATTCTATAATCTTCATCGGTTAAGATGTGTTGATATCAAATACTGCTATTTACTTCGTTCCCGTTTCTTTAGAATTATACGAGAATTTTCATTTGATTGTGTGCCAAACGCTACCGTAAATTTGAAAATCTTGCATATTTTCTGACGCAAATAATATAACTTACGAAATTCTTAAGATATTGCTAAATATTTAGATACAATCGAGGTAACTCTAAAAGCAAATCGATAGAGGCGATTTCTAAGTCAAGATAAAAATAGAATGGTTGGATCTCAAAGAAATTTTGATTGATGGAAACGATGATCAGTGAATATCCACACAGTGAATATGCACACAATGAATGTCCACAGTCGATATCTACAGAGTGATTCAGGAGAGTACACCGCCTGGTATTCTACTAACTCCAGACTCATCTAACATTAGCCTGCCCCTGGAACGCGACGAATCGATCTATGAGCATGATGGCACGACCCTTGAGCACGATGCTACGACCCTTGAGCACGATGGTACGACCCTTGAGCACCACGGTACTACCCTTGAGCACGATGGCACGACCCTTGAGCACGACGGAACGACCCTAAGATATCATGGCCTGGCTATTGACCTGACCAAATAGAAAAAAAAAAGGAAAAAAGTCCAGGCCATTATCTCCAAGGATTATACCGTCGTGCTTATGGATCGCACCGTCATACTCGAGGGTAAGAGTGCCGTATTCAAGGGTCGGAACGTCGTCCTTAAGTCGTCCAGTGCGACACTAAACACCCGTCAAGCGACAAAGGCTTCTTAACCCGAAGGTTAAAGCGAGTCCCACCAGAAACCACGACCTTGGAAGGGATCCTACTGCACAGGAGGAGGATGAGGAGGAGAAGCAGGAAGAGGAGGAGGAGGAGGAGGAGGAGGAGGAGGAAGCGGAAGGAAATCATATCATATCAGGCAAAGGTGATTTTGGCAGCTCTGAACTCAACATCAGATCTCATTTCTGATGGCAACACTGTCCTTTCTCACTGACACCGTTTTCTTCAGAGAGAAAAGAAAATATATTTGCAAATTCCTCAATTACGGCTTCTACTTTAATTCGAATATTTCAAAACAATATCCTATCTCTTTCACAAGTATTTTCCAATTGTAACTTACACTGTAAATTACCTCAGTTCGATTATTTTACATAGATACTGAAAGACTACCTGTACATGGGCAGACCTGATATTTACTTCTTGTAGACATGGTAGACATGCATTTCAAATGTTGAAATTAATATATTCTCTTTCTCTGAGAATGAAAAATAACAATACGGGAAATAGCGATACACATATATCTCTCCATTTCTCACCCGTCAACTCTGGTAAACAAATGCAGGCAAAAATGTCCTCCATATCCAGACTGTAAGAAAAATAAGACCACGTATCTCCTTGACGCCCTACGGGGAAGGGAACCAAAGCATCTCCTTAGAGCCCTAACCCTTACCACCTTCCCTTAGCCCCGATATTGGCCCTAAGGCCACCAGACGATAAGGTCCGCTTCGCAAAGGACGCCTCCCTCTCGGCAGGGTTGCGCCTCTCGTGGGGCCTTCGATAAAGTAATACACTGAATTCTGAAAACCTTTTGAAGTAATGGGCTCTTGGTCCGCATCCTTGTGGAGCTCGTTGTCAAGAACATGCACTTTGAAAGCATTGATATTTTCAAGGGAAAGGGAGGCGCGGAGGAGGGAAGGAGGGGAGGGAGGGCGGTTGGATCCCCTCCCTTTCCCTTTAACATCCTATCTTGGAAAAGCCCAATCTCTTCTCCAAGGCTTATGGGATTTGAGAGTTTCCCCTTCGTCCCTTGTCCTTCGTCTTCACGGCGAGGGAGGAGAGCGGGAGGGTTTAGGGAGAGGAGGGAGGGAGGGAGGGAGGGAGAGAGAGAGAGAGAGAGAGAGAGAGAGAGAGAGAGAGAGAGAGAGAGAGA
>JAYMFT010072468.1:0-14540 GCA_038088735.1 Panulirus argus
ATAATAATAATAATAATAATAATAATAATAATAATAATAATAATAATAATAATAATAAAAACAATAATAATAATAATAATGATAATAATAATATGAATGATAATAATAATAATGATTATGATAATAATAATAATAATAATAATAATTATAACAATAATAATAATAATAATAATATAATAATGATAATGATACTTTAGTCCATATGTAATGCATGATACAAATTGAAACTCTTTGTGGAACCAGACCATGTTATGATACACATTCAGTCTCATACAGAAGGTAAAGGAAAATAATGATGTAAAAGTGCAGTAGCTAGAAGTACGCATATACATTATAAGACAACAGATTTAGTTCAGTGTCATTATCATACAGACAATCGATGAACATTTATCTTTTCTTGTGGCTTCAGTTCAAAGTTACTTTTTTTTTTTCTTTTTTGGTACTTCTGCTCTATTCCTGTACCGTAGGTTTTTATGCTAACTGGTTTTGAAATGAAAGCCATGTTTTGTTGAAAGAATCCCCATCACATACAATAAACATATAAAAAGTGTCAGTGATAACGAGAAAGCCAGACAACAGGAGGCCTGATTGGTCCACGACTGGGTTGTCTCTTAAAAGAAAAAAAAAAAAAATGGGGGAAAGTCTAACGAAAGTTTAACTTGAAAAAAAAAATAATGTAATTCCGCTCAGCAATTTTTTTAAGCTATCATCGACTTCCCGCTGCTGCACATTAGCCTTCTACTGTCCCCGTTGCCGATATCGTTTATAAAGTTTATTGCAGGCGTTTTCCTCAGTGTACCTGAATTTATAAAGTATTTGTCTAAACAACTTTTGAAAGTATTTATAGTCTTAGCATTTACTACGTCTGACGGTAACTTATTCCATTGCTCAACACACCAACAGGAAAAGAAGCTTTTTCCCACTACATCTTTTAGCTTTGTGTTTTATTCCATTTGTCCTGATAACCGTATTTTCTCGTATTTCGAAAAGATGTCCGTGATTTACGTGATTTCGATGCTTGCACATTACAGCTAGAGAATGGATGTGAGTAAATGTGGCATTTTTTTTCGTCTCAGGAAACAGCAATCAAGTATGAAAAAGTGAGTGTTGATATTCTTGTCCCAGAAAAAAAAAAATTAGTCTTGTTAGTAAAGTTCTCTCTGACTAAAAAAAGTAATGAAATATGTAACATACAGGAACTTGGTCATGAGAAGAAAGATCATGAGAGGTAAGCGTCAGCAGTTTTGCTGCACGAAACCGGGTATTAGTGATGGGTGATTTGAATGCGAAGGTGAGTAATGTGAAAGTTGAAAGTATAATTGCTATGCATGGGGTATTCATTAGTATGAATGGAAATGGTGACGAGCTTGTGGATTTGCGTGCTGAAAAAAGACTAGCGATTAGGAATACCTGGTTTAAAAAGAGAGATATTCGTAAGTATACGTATGTGAGTAAGAGAGATGCTCAAAGGGCATTATTACATTACATATTAATTGATAGACGTGTAAAAGAGAGATTTATGAAAGTAAATGTGCTGAGAGGGGCAGCTGGTAGGATGTCTGATCACTATCTTGTGGAGGAGAGGGTGAAGATTTGTAAAGGTTTTCAAAAAAAGAGGAGAGAGTGCAGGGGAGAAGAGCCGTGAGAGTAAGTTAGCTTGGAAAGAAGACTTGTGTGAAGAAATACCAGGAGAGATTGAGTGTAGAATGGCAAAAGGTGAGAGCAAATGAAGTGAGGGAAGTGTGAGGAATGGGATATATTCAGGGAGGCGGTGATGACATGCGCAAGAGATGTATGTGGCATGAGAAAGTGGGAGGTGGGCAGATTAGGAAGGGTAGTGTGGTAGGATGAAGAATTAAAGTTGTTAGTGAAAGAGAAAAGAGAGGCGTTTGGACGATACTTACAAGGAAGGAGTACAAATGACTGCGAGGTGTGTAAGAGAAAGCGGCAGGAGGTCAAGAGGGATGTGTAATGGTTGAAAAAGAGCAAATGAGAATTGGGATGAGAGAGTATCATAAACTTTAGGGAGAATAAAAAATGTTTTGGAAGGAGGTCAACAATGTGCGTAAGACAAGAGGACAAATGGGAACATCGGTGAAGTGGGCAAGGGGGGAAGTGATAACAGGTAGTGATGAAGTGAGGATGAAATGGAGTGAGTATACTGAAGGATTGTTGAATGTGTTTGATGACAGAGTGGCAGGCAGATGTAGGGTGTTCGGGGGGGTGTGCGAAGTGAGCGAGTCAGGGAGAGTGGTTTGGTGGAGAGAGAGGAGGTGATGAAAGCCTTGCTGAGATGAAATCGGACAAAACGGCGGGGTTGGATGGTTATTGCAGTTGAATTTATTAAGAATGGAGGGGGGGGGGGGCTGATTGTGTCGTCGATTGGTTGGTAAAAATATCTAATGTATGTATGAGTCACGGTGAAGTGCCTGAGGACTGGCGGAATGTATGTATAGTGCCACTGTATAAAGACAAAGGGGATAAAGGTGAGTGTTAAAACTACAAAGGTACAAGTTTGCTGAGTATTCTTGGAAAACTGTATAGGAGGGTATTGACTGAGAGGGTAAAGGCATGTACAGAGCATCAGATTGGGGAGGAGCAGTTTGGTTTTAGAAGTGGTAGAAGATGTGTGGATCAGGTATATACTTTGAAGAATGTGTGAGAGAAATACTTAGAAAAATAGATGGATTTTTATGTAGCATTTATGGATCTGGAGAAAGCATATGATATGGTTGATAGAGATGCTTTGTTGAAGGTCTTAAGAATATATGGTGTGGGAGGTAAGCTGCCAGAAGCATTGAGAAGTTTTTATCAAGGGTGTAAGGCATGTGTACGAGTAGGAAGAAAGGAGAGTGTTTGGTTCCCATTGA
The DNA here is from genome assembly GCA_038088735.1 of Panulirus argus. Classification (NCBI taxonomy): domain Eukaryota; kingdom Metazoa; phylum Arthropoda; class Malacostraca; order Decapoda; family Palinuridae; genus Panulirus; species Panulirus argus. Next base: position 2,871 of record JAYMFT010072468.1, read on the forward strand.
CTGTAGGTCTGCAGTAGGAGTTTGAGATGTCCCCTTTTCTGTTCAATTTGTTTATGGATGAGGTGGTTAGGGAGTTAAATGCAAGTTTTGGAGAGAATGGCGAGTATGCAGTCTGTTGGGGATGAGAGGGCCTGATAAGTGAGTCAATTGTTGTTCGCCGGTGATATAGCACTGGTGGCTGTTTCAGGTGAACAACTGCAGAAGTTGGTGAATAAGTCTGAAAAATGTGTGTGAAAGGAGAAGAATGAGAGCAAATGCGAATAGGATCAAGATTATTAAGGTCAGCAGGGTTGAGGGACAAGTTAGTTGGGATGTAAGTTTGAATAGAGAATAATTGGTGGAAGTGAAGTATTTTAGATATCTGGGAGTGGACTTGGCTGCGAATGGAACCATGGAAGTGGAAGTGAGTCGTAGGATGGGGAGAGGGGGCGAAGGTTCTGGGAGGAATGAAGAATGTGTGGAAAGAGTCATCGTTATCTCGGAGAGCAAAAATGGGTATGTCTGAAGGAATAGTAGTTCCAATAATATTTTATGGTTGTGAGGCTTGGGCTGTAGGTAGGGTTGTACGGAGAAGGGTGGATGAGTCGGAAATGAAATGTTTAAGGATGATATGAGGTGTGAGATGGTTTGATCGAGTACGTAACGTAAGGGTAAGAAATATGTGTAGTTATAAGAAGAATGTGGATGAGAGAGCAGAAGAGGGTGAGTTTAAATCGTTTGGACATATGGAACGAAAGAGTGAGGAAAATTTGACAAAGAGGATATATGTGTCAGAGGTGGAGGGAACAAGGAGAAGCGGGAGACCAAATTGGAGGTGGAAGATTGGAGTGAAACAGATTTTTAGCAATCGTGGCCTGAACATGCAGGAGGGTGAAAAGGCGTGCATAGAATAGAGCAAAATGGAACGATTTGGTATACTTGGGTCGACGTGCTGTCAATGGACTGAACCAGGGCATGTGAAACGTTTGGGGTAAACCATGGAAAGTTCTGTGATTCCTGGATGTGGATAGGGAGCTGTGGTTTCGGTGCATTAAACATGACAGCTAGAGACAGTGAGAGAGAGAGTGACGTTTTTTCGTGTGTTTCCTGGCGCTATCTCGCTGACGAAGGGGGGTGGCGATGCTGTATCCTGTGGGGCGAGGTGGTGCCAGGAATGGATGGAGGCGAGGAAGCATGAATAAGTACATGTGTATATTTATATGCATGTGTATGTATACGTATGTATATATGTATATGATGATATGTATATGTATGTGTTGTGCTTATATATGCATCTATGTATATATGTGTGTACATGAGTGCATGGGTCTTTCTTCGTCTGTTTCCTGGCAGTACCTCGTTGACGCGGGAAACGGCGATCAAGTATGATATATATATATATATATATATATATATATATATATATGTGTGTGTGTGTGTGTGTGTGTGTGTGTGTGTGTGTGTGTGTGTGGAGTTAATGAGATGGCCTTGATTAAGGCCACAGCTGCCCATGCCATCTCAGCTAACATAAAAGAAATAACCTAGTGTCCTAATTTGCAGATGACACGAAGATCGGAATTGCCATGTTGATTGATGAAGGAAGGCTACGATTACAAAAGTCTACAGATAAAATCGCTGAATGGTCTAGTAAATGGCAAATGCCATTTAGCGTTAATAGATGTCATCTGTTAGAAGTAGGAAACCTAAAAAAAACGATTTGATTATTAACTGATGGGCTACAAGATAAGGACAACCTTAGTGTCTACGGGTCACTGTCTCCAACAACATCATATTCTACCAGCAGTGCAATGAAGCTGCCAAGAAAGCAAACTGGACGTTTGGATTTATAAACAGAAACTCTTACGTACAAAAGCAAGGATGTGATGTTGCTACTATACCTATATCTAATGAGACCACACCTCGGATATGTAGTGCAGTTTTGGGTCCCCCACCTAAGTAAGGCCATTCTTGAATCGGAAGCAGTGCAGCGAAGAGCAACTAATTTGATTCCCTCCTTGCGTCACAAACCATATTGAAGAGAGACTGCGAGAATCAAACTTCTTCTCCCTAAGCAAGAGGCGCCTCCGGGTTAAATCAACAGAAACTTTCAAGATACTGAAAGGATTCAACAACGTTGATATTGAAAATGTCTTTACAGTAGCGTCAGCCTTACCGACGAGAGGATATGGATTAAAAGTTAGAGGAAACCGACTTAATATCTTCAAAATTAGGCTTGATCATTACTTGTCACTCTCCCATATTGAACAATTCATTTATTCAGTAATATGACGCAGTGGTATATCATGCTACCTTCTCAACCACTGATGTCTCCCTGGCCATGTTGCGGTATCATCCTAACACCGATTAACGCATGTCACTTGCTTTATGAGAGTAATCACGAATTACTGTCTCATTCTTCAACATTAGAAATAATACGGGCATGGTAAGTCGAGAGGCTGGAGCTCAAGTTTATCCTTAATACTGCCTTTAAAACAAAAAAATGATGGGATGCATGTCGTTGGTGATGGGATGCATGACATATTCATGCTCATTCTACCTTATGACATTCACATAAGAATTTCCTTCAGTATCACTAATCCTTCAAGGTATTTCTTTCTACCTGTTTCCCTGCCCGTGTGTGCCGAAGGGAATGGAGGGTGGGGAGAGAGCCTTTGCTTTGCTATCTATCTTCTATCGCTTTTAAGGGGGTATGTGTATCTTTGTAACTCTCCCTGGCCACTACATCCTCCCTCACCACCACCATGCCCTCCCTCCTTGGCATTAAACCATCCCTCATCACCATTACACCCTCCTTCACTGGCCACCACATCCTCCCTCATCACCACCACTCCCTCTCTTCCTGCTTACCGCACAGTCCCTCATCACACCACTCCCTCTCTCCATGGACACCATATCTTCCCTCACCACCACCACACACTTCCTCCCAGGCCATCACACCAAACCCTACAATCACCTCTCCCTCTATCTCTGGCTGCAACATCTATCTTCCTCACCAACATGAATGGTGCAACGACATTGTTCAGTGTTTTCATAATTCACCTCCGCTATTATACTTTTCATTCCTCCCACATTGCCAGCACAACCTTCCGCTCTACTATATAATAATATAGTATCCATAATATTTCCCCAAAAGTATATCAGCCCAGCAGCCAGTAATTCTATCCTGTCAAGGAAGTGGATGAGTTATTGGCAATTGTGTCTGGGGGTTAGTCATTGTACGTCTGGTAACTTCCTCGTCACGTCCACAGACTGAGGACGGACGGACGGATGGACAGACAGAAGCAATTCCTTTCATAAAATTTTACAGACCTGTATGCTATCAAGAATTTATTTCTCTGTATTCTCTTAAGTATTCCTGACATTGCTCTACCCTACGCAGGATTTCTGTTTTCTCCTCTATCCAATCAGGGCTTTCTAAATTCTCTCATCTTGCCTATATAACCTCATCATCATCCTTTCATTCTTTGCTCTGTAATGAAAGATCAAATTTGTTTCAATAATTTCATCAAATATAGTTTAATCAGCTCTTCTTCAGCCAAGAACCTCTGAGTCAGCTCTCCAACAGCCATCAGGAACCTCAGCAAAGCTCACCGTCAGCCACCAGAACACCTGTGACTCAAATCTCCTTCAGACATCAGGATCCTCTGACTCAGCTCTCCCTCAGCTACCAGGAACCTTTGGCTCAGCTCTCGGTCAGCCATCAGGAATTTCCGATTCATCCCTTCGTCAGTTCTCCATCGGCCACTAGGAACCTCCGACTCAACTCTCACCATCCACCAGGAACTTCCAGTTAGGCTTTCCACCAGCCAACAGAAACTAAATTGAAAGTAGAATGTTCACCTTTGACAGCCCTTGAATCACTGATGTCATCACTGTCGTCTGTATCATCAGCTAAGTGCTATAATGTTTCGTTGGGAAACGAATATCCATCAATGTAACTGTATATTCTTCGCAAACTTATCATTGCTGCATTTCACTTTGAAAAATATTCACCTGGATTGCAAACCATGTGAGAATGATTGGATGACTGCAATGACTGTTGAACTAAAAATTTCTTCGAAGTTAGGATAGCTTTGATATTTTCTCAGCAAACTTACGAAATATAGAGTTTCTGATAATGAAAATTCTAAGCCTGCAAAATGAAAACTTCCTTCGTGTTTTTAGTCTTGGAATTTCTCAAGAGTTTTCTAAATTTCATTATCAATAAAAGAAAACGTTTCGGATACGAGGAGGAATGCTTGTTAACTACCCCTCCCTTTGTGAAAGTTGCGCAAGAATATCTCCTCAAATTTATATATACTGGGTAGGTTTGCTGTCCGCATCAGTGGTTGTGCTAAAGTTCATGATGATGCGTCAGAGTGGTGATAATAAAACTATGTAATAATCACACACCTACGTAAACACGTTTGATTGCTAAGATGTACTTCAACAAAATAAAAAACTTGCAAAAAAGAGAAGAATTCACACACACATACACACACACACACACACACACACACACACACGTTTAACAACTAGGAGGTACTTTACGCACTTGCAAACAAGGGAGGAATTCAGTGGGGTATACAACAGAGGTGACAGACTGAGGGAAGAGGGTGAAGTAAAGCATACGGCCAAATGGCAACGGATGGGAAACATCATCAAAGGAGGCTAAAGAGAAGAGCAGCCCCGTCAGTACCGTAGGGAGGTTATGAATGTTCAGTGATGCCAATGTCAAACTGAAAGTGATGTTTACAAATCTTTAATGCAAAGTGAAAGTAATGTTTACATATATCAGTTGCAAGAGAGCTGGAGTTCAAAGACAGTATTAGGGAAAACAAGCCTGTTACTGCAGGAGTAGCGGAGACAAATCTTACCAAGGAGGTAAGACCTGATATACTCTTCATATGATACCAAGGAGGGAAAGTAAGACAAAGGGTGAGGGGGACTGGCCATCCTAATGAGGAAAAGCCGTAAGTTACTGGAAATATTGGTCAGTGTCCCATTCAGACAATACATCATGGAAGAATTAAGTCTAAGGAAGAATTTCATAAGAAAGTCCATAATCAATGATCCTGTAATGAATTCTAAGGAACCAAAACACATATGAAAAATAATGATGAACAAGAAAAAATGTACATTCATGAAGTAATAAAACACGCACTCTTCATGGTTGCTATATTTCTAGTAATGAAGAATTTCAATACTATAGAAACAGACTAGAGAAATTAAGATTCTCCTAAAGAAAATGTAGTTAAAAACAAAAGTTTCTGAAGTGGATACAGGAAAATTTTCAGTATCTGCATGTCAGTGAGCATTAAAGAAACAGAAGGGGTGATAAACCTTCATTACTAGATCTCATCTTTACAAACGGTAGAACGGAAACTGAGGATATCATACATGATACACCTGTTGGAAAGAGTATTTTTTGTAAATCTCAGGCTTCAGTTTGTGATGATTAAGGACATAAAAGAACAGAGATGAAGCCAGACTCAGAGGGAAGATATAATTGTGAGAACTATGCAGAACAAATGGTTGTCTGTAGGAACATAAAGCGGGAAATTGAGTCCTGTAGCCATTATGAAGACAGATGTTATAGAAGCTTCTCTGAAATCTACAATGAAGGAATAGGAGTCTGGGTACCTTTAGCTGAAACGCAGAAGGAGATAGAAAAGAGAGACAGAGGGATGTGGTTCGATAAAAGATGTCCAAAAGAGAAAGAATTTAGCAATATACCTATTGTGGAAGAGAGAAAGGAGACAATACAGACAACAAGCATCTGAATAGTGGAGGAGAGCAAGAAATGATTACTGCAGGATGATAAAGGAGGAACAGGAAAGATGTGAAAAGGAGTCATGGACAAGGCAGCAGGTAATCTAGAGCTCTCCCATAAATCTTCAGGAGCAGATTGTTGCTTCAAGAGCCGCTAATCAGGATCAGGAGTTCAGAGGGAAGAGCTGTAGAGGATGACGCAAAGATATGACAGGGGCTGACTGACAAGTTCAGAAGTGTTTCATAATGGAATACACTATAGCGCCAGCGTCAGTGAGATGGAATAAGATGGAGGTCTTGGATGGCAGTAAAACTTCTAGAAAAGAAAGCAACAACACATTTGCCTTCTTAACTCGGGCCTGTAAAGCATATCGGAGTGGGAAAACAGTAACCTTGTTAGATTTATGGTGCTATAAGGAAATTTCTCCTAATATCTCTGTCTCAGAATCACTTCTTTCCCTTTCTTCATTTTCAAATCACCACAATTCAAACCTGTAACAATATAAATATGTTGGGTACGACCATATCCTCCACTCTGTCCTGGAAGCCACATAATTAACATCCAAAGACTACTTCCCAAATGTTTGGACTATTGTATTGGTGCCGTAATAATTTTTCTTGTTAGTAGTTATTTCATTCATCCAACATTGGAATATTGCTCACACATCTAGGATGGCTCATCCTCTGCTTCTCTTACTAATTAGTGGAATCAAAGCCTACCCTCTCATAAATTTTCCTGGCATCACCACTCTTGAACCTTTTCTTTCCATACTCCGCAATGTTGCTGCCCTTTCTCAATTCCACAGGTATTATTTTGCTCACTGTTCTCGTAAGCTTTCTGTATGCGTCCTCGTCCCCAAGGTTTGGACCTGTGGCACACGTTTGGCTATTGCTTCTCACTGTCTCAGTGTGGAGGCCGATCACTCGAGGATTGGCTGTTATGATGCCTTATTCTTCCTCGAAAGGCTAATGCTATGGACTTCTCTTCCTTCTCTTGTCCTTCCCTCTTATAGCCTTTCTTCTCTTAAAAGTCAGGTCTACAAACACCTGCGGAATCCTAATTATTTTTTTTCTTTTTCTCTTACTCTTTTTCTCTTATCCTAGATGCCTTCATTCTGGTCACGTTTTCCCCGTACCTTGGCACTCAATAGAAAAAAGTAAATGTTAAATGCAAGGATCCATAAAAAAAAGCTCAAGGTATTGACGAAGTTTCCCCATATGTGGCGAAGAGGTGTGCAAAAGCTCTTGACAAGGTCACTTGAAATGTTCAAGCTGTGGCTGGAGAACGGTAAAGTGCCAAGGGAATGGAAATAGGCTAATGTCATGCCCGTCTTTAAGAAAGGGTGTTAGCAAGCTGCACTGAACTACGAACCAGTCTCTCTAACGAAAGTCATCTGTAAAATACCAAGAAAATCAATCAGAAAGGAAACCGATGAAATCTTGCTAAGGAGGAACTACCCGAGTGAGAGACAGCGCCGATTCAGAAAAAGGAGGTCATGCGTGACAAACCTCTTAGACTTCCGTGAAAGATTGAGTTCTGTCTTAGACAAAAGGGAAAGATGGGTGCAGTGTGTGTGTCTGAAGTGCGACAAAGCATGTGACACTGTACTACATGGGAGACTGGTAAAGAAGCTGGATTTTCAGGCAGGTTTAAGGGGCAGATTCCTTAAGTTGACAGAAGTCACCTTTCTGGAAGGGTACAAAGGACACATGCTAATGGAGCCTACGGTTGGGGTCGCCAGTGGTGTGCCTCAGGGGTCGGCCCTGGGACCATTACTCTTTTTGATTTATGTAAATAACTTGCCTGAAGGACTGGACTCCTACCTTACGTTTGCAGATGTTACCAAAGTCATGAGTAAGGTAAAATGTGATGAGTTATCATCTTAAAAAGGAATGTAGACAAACTTCAATGTTGATTTTATGCATGTTTAATAGAAATCAAAGTAAAGAAGACTGGAGCACGATAAAAATGTCATCTGGCAGGAAATATTCTACAGGATCTGTGAGTCATGGAGATTGGGGAACTGACACTATACTTAACATGTCGCCGGAGACCAGCTTAGAAGAACTGTAAAGGAGACAAATTGTTTACCGACAGATATTAGAATCGCATTCAGGTCTATGGATCATGAAATGTTCACATCTTTTTTTAAGCCAAAACTATAAAATACTTTTCAAGAATGGACACCGCACTTGAAGAAGCACAGAGACCTTATACAGAAGGTCCAAAGGAGGACAATAAAGACGTTACCAGAATCAAGAGAGCTGAGTTAAGGCGAGAGGTCATGAATGTTTCAACCAAGGAAGAGAAAAGAGTAAAGGGTGACTTGATCTGAGCTTTTAGATGTTGAAACTAGCTTGATGATGTCAATAGTGAACATTTCATTAAACGACCCAAAGATAGAACAACCAGAGGCAATAACATGAAATTACGCAAGAAAGTTGCCATAAAAGATGTAAAGAAGTCCTTCTGTAATGTACAGGTGGTGGATGGAATGAATAAACTGACTGATGAAACTGTGAATGTGAACAGCATACAGAAGTTTAAAAAGCTCTATGATAGTAAAGAAAATTTAGAGAGATTAGGCCCCACGAAAGTAGAACTCACTCTCCTTACAGTACCGAGAAGTAATTACAAACTGGTAGTTCCACACGCACACACGCACATGGGCTTCCGTGGTGTAGTGGTTAGCTTTGCTGATCATGAGTCACCACAGGCCAGCCAAGGGTCGAACACGCTTAGGTTCCAATCCTGGGCGAGGCAGGTAGCCTACACCTAAACCAGGCGTTCATCCTCCCCTCGGGGATGATCGATGAATGGGCACCTGGCTCAGGCTGCTGTGTGTGTGTTTGTGTGTGTTTGTGTGTGTGTGTGTGTGTGTGTGTGTGTGTGTGTGTGTAAACACTTGCGTAGGGGTAGATCATGGTATATATACATCCAAGGTTAAGAGATGGGGCAAAACGAGTGTAAAACTCTCTCCCCAATATACAAAAATGATAATCACACACACGCGAGTAAATGTAAAGTAACGAGACACGGTGAAGGAATACCTCAATATGAGTATTATCTAACAGGAAATAAGCTGCAGGAATCTCTGCGTGTGAGGGACTTGGTAGCTGGCTGACATCGTCTCTAATCCGTCGCCAGCGGTCCACCTTAGGAGAATAGTAAAGGAGCCAAACTATCTACAGGCAAATATTAGAATAGCGTGAAGTATATGGATAAGGAGATTTTAGCAAGCTGTTCACATCCTGCATGATGCTGAAACTAGAATATGCTTCTCAGGTTTGGTCACCACACCTGAAGAGGCGCAAGGAGCTAAGAGAGAAGGTCTAGAAGAGGGCAGCAAAGAGGATAACAGCTGTAAGAGGAATAAGTTACAGGGAAAGGCTAAAGCCTTAAATTTACCCGCCATGGAAGGGAGAAGAGTGAGGGGTGACCTGATCACAACCTTTAAGTATTTAAGCCAGAATGATGATGTAGAAAGTTCTTCGAAATATGTAGGGATAGGGCAACAAGAGGACATAACATGGAATTAAGCAAGAAAATTTCTTGAAGAAGACGTACTCAAACACTTTTACAGTATAAGAGTGGTGGGCGAACGTAATGAAGAAAAAATGGTCAATTATAACAGCATACAGATGTTTAAAAGGATGCATGACAGTAAAAAGAGGTTCAAGAGATGGGGTCCCACAAGTGTAAAGCTTCCTCCCCGTAGAATACAAATAGGTAATTACTTTCCGTACACCTAATCAAAACGCACACCTGGCAACACCAAACATGGCTACAATAGACAACTTGTCAACTTCATACCTGGTTATGTACGCATCTGGCAAAACCATACACCTGAAAACACCACATCATAGGCTACACTATACACCTGGCCATATCACATACGGAGCCACACCACACATCTGGCCACACCTAACACCAGGCCACACCACACACCTAGCCACCCTAAACATCAGGCCTTACCACACACCTGACTACATTACACACCAGGCCACGGTAAACATCTGAAAAGCCACACCCAGGCCACACCACACGCCTGGCCACATCATACTCCTGGCCACACCACATATCAAACCAAATCATACACCTGGCCCCACCACACACCTGGTCACATCACACACGACGACAACGCACTCCAGGCCCCATAACAAATCTAGTCACACCAGACACCTGACCACATACTCCGGACAACAACATCCTCTAAACAACACTAAAAACCAAGTCATACGACACACAGGCCACTACAGGCCACTCTACACATCAGACAATACCACAAATATGGCTAACATCACACCTGACCACATCCTAGACCATGTCATACGACACAACTGACAACACAACACACTTAGTTACTCTACACACCTGGCCAAACCACTCACCAGTCCATACTACACATATGGACATGTCACACATCTGATTTCACCGCGCACTAGGCTTTACTACAAACCTGGCCACACGATACACTCATCCACACTACACACAAGACCACACTTTCCTAACACACCCCACTTATCACATCACACACCTGGCCGCACCACACACCTGGCCACACTACAACCTGGCCACACTACACACCTGGTCATACCACTCACCTGGCCACACCACAAACTTGGCCACACCAGACACCTGGCTATACCACACACCTAACCACACCACAAAACTGGCCACTCCATACACCTGGCCACACCACATATCTGGCCACACTACACACCTGGCCACACCACCCACCTGGCCACACCACACACCAAGCCGCCACAATCTGGCAAGAGCACGCTCTTTTGTTTACCCTCAATTTTGCTGTAATTAACCTGAGCTTCAGCTGGATGAGACTTGACTTCCACCATTCTATTTTTTTTAGCAGACTGGTTTGATATTTTTCCCAGAACTTTTTGATTGGATTTATACTTCATTTAAGTACATTTCCAGAGTTATGGTACTCGCGAGGGTGTGAGTTAGGGAGCTCTGGAAGCAGGGGAATAATTATTCTTACGAAAGATGTTTAAGGGATTGGGTTTTGTAGGAAACAGGGCATGAGAAGTTGGATAGGGATTGCGAGACTTACTCAGCGACCGTTTTGGATTACAGTTCGTAGGATGACTAGCTAGATGGGTGTTCCTGTAGTTCAGGGAATGACTGGCTACCAGAACAGTCTACAGTCGAGGTTGTCGTTTATACTCCAGTCTGCAGCATGGTCTTATAGTTGTCTGGAACACCTCTAGGAGGTGTTCAAGATCTTCTTTTCGACTGGTGGTTATAACTTGACTCTGACAGTCCTAATGACCCTGGGAGGCGATGGGCCCAGAGCCCAAATCATCAACCATGTACAGACTCTCGGCCTCGACGGGCTGGTCAGTTGCCACCAGTCCTCAGTCCAGAAAACGGGTAGCTACCAGAATGGTCGGCTGGCTGCTGACTGCTGGCCGCGACCGTCCGACCACACTGTGACCCAAAGGACCAGACAACACGGAGGCCGCACCACCAGATCACAGCTCCCTGAATACTGCCATTGTGGACCTCGGTGGCGGCTTTTAGATATAATCTGATCCTGTAGAGCGAGAGGAGCGGAGGATCCGGCTGCAGGACCCGTCAGCCAGGCCCTCAAAGCCACAGGTGAAATAGAGGATTAGATGCTACATTCAAGCGAGGCAAGGCGATTAAATGTAACCTGGAGTGCATAAAGGGCATAGACGTGGTCGGTTCATACCTGTACCACACAACTGGCCTTACGACACACCTGGCAACACCACACACACACACACACACACATGCGCCCGGCAGCTTCACACACCTGGTCCATCAGACAGTCACCCACACCACACGCCTAGTCCAGTATTCACTTGCTGAAGAGAGATTATATGTCCACTGTTAGTGTTTAGGAAACGACTTATGACTACGAACATTTATAT
>JAYMFT010072479.1:0-14540 GCA_038088735.1 Panulirus argus
ACACACACACACATATATATATATATATATATATATATATATATATATATATATATATATATATATATATATATCAGTGAAACGAGAGTGCAGGGTGAGCCATGGACAAGCGGCTCTGCCTAGGAAAGCTTGAAGTCTAGGACCTCTATGCTGGTGGGATCAGGTGACCTAAATCCTTGATATTGATTGGGTTTACACCGAGCTCTCGCCATCGTCCAGCGATCATAGCTGACTTGCGCTCCGAGAATATAGCTTGAAATACATTTGTACGGACTTTGATGACTGCGTGATGGCATCTGGGGCATGCTCAGACACGGGCAATTCTTGGTAACTTTAAAGGATGTATGTGGGCGAGATTACATCCTGATGTGAACACGTGAATTAATGAATTCTGGTTTCGTCTGTTGTTGTGTTCAAGCATGCATGCATCATTACAGGTGCATAAACAAGCGATAACCTATGCATCCCGGCCCGGAAATGACATTCAAATGTATGCATACTTAAGCTGAATGTATTCGGATTTCCTTTCATGTTCGCGTGCACACGCATACATACAGATACATCATTGCATTGCATATACTCCACACAGAACCTGGATTCCTTTAGGTTGCATGGAGCAACTTGATACCTGAAGTCAGCTGTCACATTGCGCCAATACCGAGCAATTGCAGCATATTGCCTGCTGGCCAATCATTCACAGTATCCACGGGCGTGGTTGCGCTTCGACAAGCGAAGTGACGAGCAATGCCATTGCTCTTTGAGGGTGCTACGATCCTCTCTCGATTCTCCTTGTATGTAGAATATAAGATACTAGAGAACTGTGGAATATCTACATTGTTTAGCATAAATTCAAGTGCCACTGGTGCCTCGTCGTTCCCATTAAATCCCATAGTGGTAGAAGCCTACCTACGGTACGTTAGATCGGGTCGATTATTTCGTAAACTTCGCCTCTCTCATCCTATACCCTTTCCTCATATAACCTGCGTGGCTCGCTGCAGCAACTCTTGTCTAATGGCGGTCACCGGGTTTGAGACAATATTCGCCATATTGATCAAAGCCACAGGATGTAGTGGTAATGACCGAAGGTTATGACAGTCGACAAAACCTCCTCCCTCTTTTAGTATGTGAAACTCAACAGCAATGTCTTCTGGTAACACTAATGGAATCCATGCAGTAAAGCCTACACAATTTACGGCATTAATTTTTGCATATCACATTGGTTCTCCTGAGTGACCTAGGGCTATGGGTTGTTTTTTTTTTATTAAGTTTCTGACAGTTGTTATTCGGAAGGTTATTAGCTTTGTTTTATTATCTCTCTAACATCATCTGACATTCTCACTGATGATCTGATGATGTCCTCGTTCATCAGTTTTGTAGTCAGGAGACATATGATTGCTGAAGTAGAGTTTGATTGCATTGTCCCCACGGGTGTTGGAGTTGAGTTGTTCCTGGCTACGTCAAAATACTCCTTTGTCTCGGCCTATATACTTCGTTCTTGGAGCAAGTGCTGTTAACCAGTATCAGTCGCAATCTTGGATGTCCCTTATGAAAGGGTTTCCTTGAGCATTTCTTAAAGGATCTTCTGACGAAGGGCATTAAAAAAGCCCCCCTTGTAGTAGTCAGGGCATTCGCTGGCTACATTTGGGCAGCGGCAACTATCGGTAGACATTCTGAAAAGGTGAAGTCTTCGCCATTCACGTAGCATCAAGGAAAGGAAGTCTCATCTCTAGATTCATGTACTGAGAACTCCTTCATGGTCGCCTGTGCTTGTGAGTGCTCGAGGCTCCCTGTAATCCACTTTCCGGCTGGGGATTAAGGGACGTACTTGTACATATATGGGATTTGCTTTTCACTCTCCCATTAAGATGTTGAAAGAGCCATGAAATGTATTGAGCAAACATTTGATTAGATCATTAATGCTGGGTTGCTTAATCTGTTCTGGTCGCTAGCAACACACACGCACACACATACGCACGCACACACACACACACACACACACACACACACACACACACACACACACACACACATACACACCCTTATTTACATATTTAATTTATAATTACCCAGGACAAGTATCTCTATAAAAGTCCTCGTGTTACGTAGAACCTTTTTAAGGACTCCTGCAACCCAAGGCTACACTACCTCCAGCAGAAGGGAAAGTAGACTCCTTTGGAGTGAGGAGCTCTTTGAGAAAACTGTACTACCGGGAATGCAGCCTCGCCAAAGGCGGAATCCGGTCACACACACACACACACACACACACACACCTATAAGATAGGTACCTTAAAGCCCCGAGGAAGTCTGGCGGTATTATTAGTTGGTGAAGTTCCATGTCAGCATTGTTCAACTTTGCTGCTTCATTGGAAAGGAGCGGCAGAGTCCATAATTATTCCACTCCCGGGGCTTGCGCCCAGGCGTGTGTGTGTGTGTGTGTGTGTGTGTGGGTTGGTGTAGATCTGGATTTTTTGAGAGTGTGTATACACTTGTGTGAGTTGTGTTTCTACTACTACTCCTACTACAACAACACCATTACTACTTCTGCTACTACAACTTCTGCTACTACTACTACTACTACTACTACTACTACTACTACTACTACTACTACAACACTGCCTCTGCTACTACTACACTGCTACTACTACTATACTACTGCTGCTACTACTACTACTACACTACTACTACTACTACACTACTACTACTACACTGCTACTACTACTATTACCACTGCTAATTATAATGATAATAATAATAGTAATATGATAATGACTTAAATATTGATGAATTCAAGACCTACTTGGTGAACAACGGCCAGGGTCTGAAAATGCACATATCAGATACACCATATCGAGAATGGTACTGCAAAATAAGGCTGTAAGGGGTTCTAGAACGACTAGCATTTGCACAACGATTGGGACGACCATCTGCTGGTTATTGATGGTGGTGAAAACGGTTGGGATGAGGCTGTATATGAAGCTCTTTGATTTGTACGAGCTCGCATGTGATCGATGGCAAACTGCAACAGGGAAAGTAGGAACCTCATGTGGAAGTAGATGACTGTGGCGAGAATGGTATAGAACTGTAGCTTCTTCCTGAACTATCAGATGAGGTGTTGGTGATGGATGGAAACAGTCGAAAGGACCAGTGTGATTTTGCGTCTCGTTAAGTGGTTTACGAGGGACTGAGGATGATCTCGTGTCCTTTGCTGCACCTACTCTAGTGTTTTTACATTGTGGAGGATGTGAAGGATGACTAGGCAAGGAGGTATAAAGGAGTTTGGAGAGAAAGAGAGTTGTGTAGAGCGTGTGGAGGCCAGGCACAGGGAATCCAAGTGTTTACAAGGAATGTAGAGGCGATTCCTGGAAGATTCATTTCTTTTTATAGCACTGACGTGTTCCTTCTTGCATAGTTTTTCGTCCAAAGTGACGCCAAGAAGCTTGGTGGGTTGAATTTACTAGGAGACTGAAGCGTAAAGAAACAGTTACTGAGTGGGAAAGTGTTGGGAACATGGTTGATTCACATGACTGTTTTCCTTCGTGTGGGCGATGATGTCGTTGTTGGCATCGGACGGTTCTGTGCTAGAGGCTGTTACAGTTGTTTTAGAGGACTTAATAGGCAGAGAAGCTGTTGCTAATGCTACCACAGTTGGTGGAGTCGTAAATGTACTTCCATAGAGGAAGTGCCAAGCATAAATGTCCCATTTTTTGCCGTGTGACGCTACAGGTGAGGGACCCGTAAGGTGGAGACGAGTCCTGTGGAAGCGTAATGCCTGGCGACATTTACAGAGAGATTCTTCTTGCCATGCGATGCAGACCAAAGATAATGACGCCGTTGATGATAATGTCACGGATGACAGGGTCGAGAGCTTAGGTGAGGTCAGCGAAGGCCAGAGAGCCACAGAGCTTTTGCGAGTCTCTTCGTTGCGATGGACTATGCCTACTCAGCTGACGAGGTAGTGGGTGGTAGGAGACGTCTTCCTGTTGCCAGACTGGAAGGAATATGTGAGATCTGCAGCGTTCATATGAGCCCAGTAGAAGAGCAATCTTTCGTAGGGTAAATCTGGGACCTGGGTGATGGCAATGGGTCATAATTTACAGAGAGATTGTAGGCTTCTTACATTACCTGTTTGTACAGTGCTGGTAGGGAGTTCTAAACTATCAGAACCCGGTTTCATGAACTTTCTCTCTCATAAAACTTTTTTAGTTAAACTCTCGTTTGCTGTGAGCATTCACATTTTCATCGTAGCGATATATTGGAATGTTCACTCTCCTTAGAGAATCATTTTGTCTTGTGGTCCAGAAGATTGCCTTGGATTTCCGGTAAGACTTGGTGATTTAGCTGTGAACCATCAGGTAAACTTAGGCTTCACGAGGTTTTGAAGGCTAAAAACGTCTTTTGGAGTATATTATCATACCTTGGTCAAGTTTACTTTCCGGTAACTCATTATCTTTAAAGAATTTACTGGGTTTTCTCCCTTTGGACGTGGACAAACTACCCCGGAAAATAATAAAAAAAAAGTGGGTAATTGATAGGTTTATTCAAGATTCATAACATTCTGATGAGTAACATTGTGCTTTGAAAGTTCAAAATTGATCTGAAAGTTCAAAGAAAGCTTTGTATATCACACAGTTACTCCAAAAATCTGTTCAACGTTACCCTCTTTGCACGGTAATCATGCAAGTCAGAACTTCAGAATTTTCCATGTAAAACGAAGATTCCATTATGCGTACTGGATGTTGCAAAGATGGTGCTTTCACCCCCTTCAGATAACCCGTGGTGAAATCTGATGGTGTCAGAGTCGCTCCTGTTTATCTTTGTATATTATTCAAGGCATTGAGACGTCGAGAGTTGCTTGTTCGTCCTCTGTTCTGTGACAAAGCTTATTGCCCCTTGCTAACACGATGCAGTTACGAAGCGAGTGGAGCTGTCTCGCCCCGTCATGTACCTACCGAAGATATCAGTCAAAGGATGTCATAATGGAGTATGTTATAGTAAGCCTTTATGTTATATAGCGAGGGTTGCTGGGTGTCAGGAGGAGATGACGCGGTGGAAACTGAATAGTGAAGACAAAGCTATTAAACCGAGTCACTTTGTCTGGGGTTCATGAAGCGCTTCGAAGTGCCTGGCTTGCTGAACACGATCTGCCATGTGCTCCTCTCGGCTGGAGTCGTGCAGGGATGATGAAGTCTTCTTAGATTGTCCCAGAAACATAAGACCAGAACAGTCGAAGACATCGAGGAAAATGTTTGAATGGCTTTGCTTTCTTGACCAGAAATAGTTAAGGAGGCTGAGGATAATCATGACTAAGGTTGGATAGTATTAACATTTATGCAGATAAACGAATCTTAAGATCACAGAGGCGAATAGTTTATGCGAAATACGAATCTGAAAACTTATATATATAAGAATGGAATATCACAGATTATTAATAGATAATTTACAAACGAAAATCCATAGAATGCAATATAAGAAATATTCATCCATAGCACAGCGTTGAACACCGAGTACTGATGAAACGAATAGGTAGATTTAGCAAAAAAATAGAAAAAGTGAATTGGGTATCACGTACTAAGCAAATATAAGGCCAGCACACAAACTGAACTTGACTATAATGGACACTTGCAAGGCAAAATATAACTAAAAATTCACAATAAACTTAGACTTCAACTTCAGTCTCCCACTCACGTGAAAAAAAAAAATGAAAAAAAGTAAAATAGATTTATTTCAGGCAAACACATTTGCAGAATACAAAAACCGACGATTTATGAAGCTATAAAAACTGGGCAAATGCGACTCCACGGCAAAAATGGGGTTCTGTAAACTGAGGAGAGAGAGAGAGAGAGAGAAAAAAAAATCCCGAAGCTTATAATGGGAAATTCCCAGCTGTTGATTATATGGCCGGGTTGAGGTGGGAAAGAGAGAGAGAGAGAAGGGTTCCCTGTGACGATCTCTTTCAAAGTAAATAACGCGAGCTGCATTACCTGGGATTGGATGGATGCGGCGATGGCCACCAGGACTGGTAGAAGGACGGAGCTGGCTGCTGCGTTGCCCTCAGACATACCCATTCTTTGTATAGGATATACCATGGGAGGAGATGATAGGGTTTGGCGTGTGTCTTAAGTTCATTATGTTACTTATTATCTCGAGAAATAAGGAACGATAAAGGGAACAGTGTGATTAATTGAACCGTGTATGTTATTGAATGTGTGTGTTTGTGTATGTAGTTACGGATATGTACTAATCTATTCGTGCTATAGGGGGAGAAAGGTTTACGCCTGTTGGACTACATCACATGAATTCTTCTCCTGTGCTTTGAGCACTCCGAGTCGACTCGTTTGAGCAACTCTGAGGCTTGTATGAGCACCGAGAGACTCTCCAAAGTATCCATAGATTCACTCAAACATTTTTGAGGTTCACTCGAGCACCGAAGCTTGCTTGAAGCATCGAGACTCGCCTGGATACTGAGACTGGTTCAAATGCTCCGAGACCGGTGGAATACTCGTAGTGCTAGCCAGGTCATCTGCACAGCAGAGAGAATACGGAGAACCAGCCAGAGGATCCGCAGTTCACGTGAATTTCTGGGAAGAAGAAAAAAAGAGAGAAAGCGGAAGTAAGGGTTGCTTCGGAAGGTCGTTGCTTCCTCAAAGCAGATCGTTACTCCTGTCTCTAACCCACCCAGACCGTCCTCCCCAACCACCAGATTTCTGAGAAATAATTACGGGTGAAAATAACTTCTTTTTTCTCTAGCCCGAGAACGCTGTGAATTTTCGGAGGCTCGTCTTGACCCAGACGAAACTAGCCGTCTGGTCCGTCCCAGCAAACTTGAGCAAGAAACCCATTGTTGGAAATTTTAAGAAAGGAGGAAAATGTCCATTCCACACCCTTTGGTCACGTAATCAGTATTGGAACATATGCCACACACACACCAGACCAGCGAAATTAACATAGGAGATTATTCTTTTACACACTTAGTTTCATTCATCAACATTGGATCGATTCCACTCAGCTGATCCGTGGAATTAGGATGAACATGACAGAAAAAAAGTCATACTATAACGCCTGGAGCCATGATTCGTTGGCAGTAAGAAGGTTTAAGTTGCTCGGTCTAGTATCGGAATAGCTTTAGCATTCGATGCAGGTCTGTTGTTTTACGTATTCTCAAAAATAATGATGATGAATAGAAAATAAATAGATGGATAAGTAAATAGATAAAATGAAATAGACTGTTTTTTGCTGTGACTTTTCAAAATTTACAAAAACTCTTGACATTTTTACTGAAGCCGGATTAAGTTGATCGTTATCTGACCAAATTTTGATGCATTCAGAATCTTGCATACTTTTACTACCTTATTAATCAAAGCGAATAATGTTTCACTTTTTAGGCAGATATCAAAAGTTCGTGAAATGTCATTCTTATACGTTAAGTTCATAAGAAATATATGCAAGAAATCATGAAGATATAATCTAAAAATTTTGTAAAGGAATTAGGGTTCAGTGTGACATTAGTGCTCAGGGAGCCATGATGATCAATTCTCCCTTTTGATAACGGTAAGGCAGGAACTCCTTCACAATGCGTGCGCACTCTCCTCAGTGATGACCCTGATCAATAACTCTGAAAGAAAAAGGAAAAATCCTTAGGGAGTTTATGTGAAGGAAGAAGGAAGGTAGAGAGGGAAGAAGAAGGAGATAGATATACGAAGAGGGAGGATGTGGAAGGGAGACTGAAAACAAAGGTACAGAAAGACAGAGGTAAAGAAAGGGGGTGTAAAGAGAACAAAGATGAAGATCTAAAGAGAAGGGGAGGGACAAAGAGAGAAAGAAAGAGAGAAGGCGACAATAAAGAAAGCTTTATATATATATATATACAGAATATCTTCCAGAGCGACGCGATCGTATCGATACACTCCGACTAGTGTAACCCAGCTGACCATTGCGTTGGCCTTCCCGTCCACAGCAGATTTTCCAGCCCCTCCTTGCGCCATTCCCTAGAACAAGACGATCATTGCTACGTAGCTCCCCCGTTCGCCTGCCACAAGCACAAGCAACTTCCTGTTGCCGCAGAACCTGCTATGATGAAGCCATTATATGTCTTTAGGATGAACAGACGAGGTTATTGTTGCGTAAGCTTCACCAGGTCTGTGTCTGGCTGGGACCCGTGTTTTATGACTGCCTGTTCTCTGTTGACAGGCGAGGTTTTCTGTGTCATGCGGAGTTCTCCGCACACACACACACATGTAAGAGAGAGGCTCTTTGCTGAGGAGTATTCTGGTGTTACTCCGTCCTTGAGCGAACACTTATTTACGTCCTAAAGTTTATTTACGTGTTTACGGGCGCCCTGTGCCTTCTTTCGTGGTATGTTTCATAATTTGCTTACGCCAAGAAGGGACATGTTCTCATGACTAGTTGTGACGTGAAACGTCAAGATTCTCACCCTGGTCTCGATGTATCTAATTTTTTTTGCTGGTGGTGTCCACTTGACGCAAGTACAGAAATCCAAAACCAAACAGTCAAGTGGCAATGTTAGCGAAATTGCCCCCGACACCAAGAATGATAATACGTAATACAAAGGAAATAAATATTCTCTCTCTTTCCGTCGCGTACTTCCCACATTGCACCAATTTAACCTTAAGCTTTGCCAGCAGGCTAGAGTCGAACGGCTTTGGGATCGTTTGATTAAATCCGAGGGAGACTCTTATGCTTTCCGGTCGCAGAATTAATTTCATTTCATATCAGCCCAGTTCTTAATATATATTTCATTCATTCACCTTTACACTTGGTCTCAGGTGACGTTTCTTTGAGAATGTTTTCCTTTTTTTATATCATGTCATTTGCTGAATATGATGGTTTAGTAATATAATTCTAAACTGTTAATCCTTAAAACGTTCTTCGTTTTTCTTTGTAGTCAGTTCCCCTGTAGAGGGTTTTCGATGTTTTTATTTTCGAATAGGATCTAACTCTAAGGATGTTCAAGATGCATCGAGATGAAAAACCTGTTAAGGTTACGAAGGAACACTCTGCCTTTCTTCATGCTTCATCCTGGTTGTGTGTATGGGTGTGGGTTAGCGAGAGCGAGTGTCTATAAATCAAACGCCTCATTCTTACTGTCTCCTGGAGACCTCGAGTGCTGTTGGTATATAAGGCTCACCTGCGTTATGAAATAGTTACAACGGACCCAAGTCAGGACTGCCATATGACACTCATATTCTCTGAAGGCAACACTTGCAGTATGACACTCGTATTCTCTACAGGATACACCCGCAGTGTGACACAGTATCTACAGGCCTCACCTACAGGATGACACTCACATTCTCTACTGGACACATTCCAGTATGACTCACACATACTCTACAGGACACACTTGCAATAAAACACTCGTTTCATCTACAAATCACACCTACAGTATAACACATTTTATACAGGCCACATCTACATTACAACGCTCACATCCTCTACAGGTTACACCTGCAGAAGGACATATAGGCACTCCGTTGCCAGACCACGTCCTCAGTACTCCTGAGACACCTCGTCATCAGGCCACACTTTCAGCACAACAGAGCAACCTATTTAGACCTCCTACAACACCTGTATTATAACAAAGCTGCAGAATGGAAAAGATGACTAAAATACAACCGACAAGTAGAAAAAATATGTTGTAGTTGCAGTGTTTGGTGTATATATATATATATATATATATATATATATATATATATATATATATATATATGATCTATGTGTGTCAGTATTTCTGGGCTTGGAGCCGAATGGAACAAATATTAGGTTTGTGCGAACGTGTGGCCAATACTGGCCTGTCAGCACCACCCCGTGTCGCCACGCTGACGCATTGTACACTTTTTTTCTCTCGCTTTACCCTGGGGTTAAGACTGAGATACTTGGGGAAAGTTGCAGATAGCATTTGGTCGGGGACTTTGTTAACTCGTTCAGATCAATAAGTGAATGAGTATACGAGTTGATAAACGGCGGTTCGTGTGCGAACCAACTTGGAATAAGGGACGCTCTTCAGTGAAC
Source organism: Panulirus argus (assembly GCA_038088735.1). NCBI lineage: Eukaryota > Metazoa > Arthropoda > Malacostraca > Decapoda > Palinuridae > Panulirus > Panulirus argus. The sequence continues at coordinate 10,027 of JAYMFT010072479.1, forward strand.
AGCTAGTTAATTGGTCGATCCTCCCATCCATCTGACATCTACTCTATTAACAGCTCACAGCTTAGCTCTTAGTTATCAGTTCCTCACGTAGCATACGTACCAGTAACTCTCTCCCACTTCGCAGTCCACTCCCCTTCTAGTACCCTTGCATCCATTCGAACAATATATTCTTCACTGAAAAGCTACTCGACAATCAACTCCTACCTTCCTGGCTGAGTAACTTTACTCAGCACTGAAAACTCATCATTCGGGAAACTCGTCCTCAGCACCCACACCGACGCCTCCTCTGGACACAGCTTAATTAAACCCTCACACTGTAACCTAACCCACTGTCAACACTTCTGTCTTAACAGTTCCATGTTCTTTAGTTCCCTTGTATATGAATTTCGCGTGCAAAGCCTTTCCCACGTAAATTCTAAGGCACAAACAGTTCAGTACTGACTTGTTTATGTGTAAACGATACGTCTATTTCATTCTTTATCAGAGTTGTATAACTTCTATATGATCTAGGAGATGGAATATATTTTGGGCTTATAAAGATAGCGAGCTGTGAATCCTGTTTTATGAGGGTGCTTTATATAGAGATTTTATCCTATTATAACTTCCACTTTTACGATGATTACATAGCATACAAAAGCAAAATGATGGCTATATGTATTAATACTATCACTTTAAATCTTGTAGCAAGAAAACTAATACAAAGTTTTGATGAAAATCTGTAATAATCAAGCATTGTTTAAAGAGGGCTTTAAATTTCAGCACTTTAAGAGTTATGGGAGTTTACCATATTGGTAAATCATCAGATCACTTGTTACTGTGACCTGTTTCGAATTCAGTCTAAATCTCGCGACTCTCTAAAGGTAAAATTCAGTAAAGGGGTAAACCTGCCCGCCCCAGAGTAAGCTATGGTTAGATAAGGATGATTATTCCTCGTCTGTTTGATGTTCTTGAGCCTGTTGGCTTTTGGCAGTACTTGAGTGGAGTGGGGTACGTGCTTATATTTCAGGTCTCGCTTAAACCTTTCATAACTCCCTTGATCTTGGCTGCCTCTGCCTCATTGTATCTTACGTTAGCTGAGACGACTTGGGTGAATGTATGTCGTAATCTCATTAAGCCAGCGCTATTTTATATAGATCCTAACTTGAGCCAGGTACGCATTTTAGCGATCAACCCTTACGGGAGGATGTATAACTGGGTGAACTGTAGGCCCGCTGGCCCGCCCAGGGTTCGAACCCATGTGAATCCGAGCCTAGGATGGATCCTTCATACAATACGGTTGGTAACGCTTACTATTCCACCACAGAGGCTCACGGCCATTAAGCATTTGCAAGTCAACGCTGTTTCTCCTACACAGGTACACTAATGAAATATGCCTTGAGTGGCCAATAGGATTTTCATCATGCACGCTCAGTGATTCACAATTCAGCTTTTTAACCTTCTTGCTCGGGATAGACTTGTTCTTGCCAAAGCGAGGGGTTCGAGAACAATGCTTTTTCCTCAGGTCCAAAACTTTATAACCAGGCGCCTTGATGGAGGGTTTCAATAGAAATGGGAGAAAACGTTTTTATAATCCTTCATAACAACGTAGAGCAGAGGGGAGTCTGATCGCATACCAAACCAATTCCAAACAGTTTCACAAACTTTTGAATACGCGTAGTTTGCCTAAAATTTGTGCTAGAATTCAGGGAGATGTTTAAGCGCTTCTCGCCATGGTCTGTCTGTGTAGACTGTATGTAAGGCTTAGCCATATGCAGTGTTCTCCAACCTTGCATGTGTAAGCGTCCTTGTCTCGATGCTCTGACAAAGGAATAGAGGATTAACCTATGCACCTATGTGCACGTTTATAGTCTCGTACGTTGATGAAATGTTACGCATACGACAGATGCTTCGAAGAAGTATACTACATGTTGACAAAGGTTATGAAGCACGTCTCATTGTAAATCTATAAACCTATTCATAATAATTTTGCTCTTTATTTTAACGTGTTTTCAAATCGAGGTCATGAATAGGAGGTCTTATCCTCCTTTCAAGCATTCTGGCAAATATTTTGGAACGTATTTTGTCCTTTTTCTTTACGAACTGCAAAATTTTCGATATTTCCTAGAAATATAAGACTAAGGACTTCAGTTTATACGAAAACGTTACTGTTTCAGTTGGGGAGAATATCTTTAAAAAAATCAGTGTCATATCCTCTATGAGTAGAAGTAACGTGACCTCCACTGGAGAGTTAACGCTTAGTCTTGAGTGTCGGAAGCGTATCCAGAGCGCTCTCGTCCAAACCAACCGCTCTTAATGGTGAATCCTCACAGTCCCAGTGGTCTGCTTTCATTTCCATGACGTACGCTTCCTCTGAAATCAATTTCTCTTCTTTTAAAGCAGAACAGTCATCCTTCGCACTTACAGCATTCTACTCCTTACTCAATCATTTGCCAATCTTTCTTAATCTTTTAAGAAACATGTAAGGGGCTCCATATCTCGATAGAAGTTGATGTTCAAAAACAACTCCATGGAGACCAGTGGCATGGCTCGGAGGGCTGAATTTTATCAAGATTCTCTTAGTGCAGGAAATTGGGTGATTAGCACATTCTCCCAAGCGAGGAAGACTCGATTCTTTCAAGGGACTTTTTGCAGAGAAAAGTGCTCCATTCGTGTACACACACATCTTACAAACCTAAGCAATAACTCGCTTTCTGTTTATAGGATGATGATGACATTAATGTGTCGTGGTGTAATCTGCCATATACAGTCCTTGTTTTACCTCTAGTATTTTGTGCTAACAATTTGTTGTGTTTATGATGTCAATATTTTTCTGTTCATTCTTGCTATATCTTGTCGTACTTTAATTCCTTGTAACAAACTAATATCATACTTGACTCGCATGTTATTTGATGTTTGTTCACTTGCTTCTCTCTCTGCAGAGATTTTAAGCTGATGCGATATAACCAGAGGATGTTCCCATACCCTTACCTTCAAGGAAGTCTCAAAGATGTAACTTTCTCAGCGATCCTAATGGATGCATTTAATGTCCTACCCGTCAAAGCGAGGTGTCCGCTCAACCTATGCATCATCAAAGCGAGACGTCTGCCTCTCTTTAAAGTTTCTCGGCACAGAGAACGTGAAATGAAATTCATCACATTTCCTTTGGGAAAAAGAAACTTCATCACAAATCCCAGTATGGATGTATCCAATCGTAAGCTACATTATGGATTTATCTTTCACAAGATTATTACCCTAGGGACAAAGTTCTGATGAGCGGCATTGCAAAGAAGAGCTCAATAGGGAAATCATCAGCCGAACGAATTTTCGCATGAATTATCCGGTCAAGTTTTTCTTTTTCCAGCAGATTTTTTTTTTTCCGGTTTAAAGTTTCCCGATATGAAGTTGTCCAAATGGGATAAAGGGGTCAGAACTTGAAGTTTATCCAAGGATCTCTCTCTCGGTCACTCGTATATGAAACCGTGGAAAGGCTTGTGGGGCCTGGGTGTGGATGGGGAGCTGTGGTTTCGTTGCATTATACATGGCAGAGAATGGATGTGAGAGCTTGCGACTTTCCTTTGTGTGTTCTTGACGGTAATTTGGGAAACGGCGAAGAAGTATACAATATATATATATATATATATATATATATATATATATATATATATATATGTGTGTGTATATATATATATATATATATATTGGTAACTCGAAGCAAGGTTTATATAAGCTCCCTAAACAATGTTCAGAAAAATGATTTACCTAGAATTTCTAGAGAGAGTAACTGTTTAATCATTCAGAGTGTAGGGATTATAAACGCTAACTGTAATTATTTTTCTTTTTATGCACATTTCTTTGCTGTCTGTGGGATGTTTCATTATAAGTGTAGATATACTTTGCATCCTTAGCCCACTTTACTCTCTACTTAGCAGTTTTTCCTTACTTTTATGGCAAGTTATTTACCAAAGTTGTTTGAATTATCGGAAATATTTTGTCTTTGTGGATTATATTAAGCGAAAAATTTGAACTTCGAAAATGCAGCATACAATATAGTGTATGATTTTAATCATACAACCTCAGGGCCTCGTTTTAAAGGGGTATCCTATTACTTCCAGTCTGCGCTACATTTGGTAGCAGGGAAATGACGGGCTTCCTTGGAGTGAAAGACCCTAGACGAGACTGCATTGCTTTTCGTCCATTAACGATGATATCGTCCAACGCCTCTGACACGATATATATATAAATATAACAAGATTTCACCTTTTTCCCTAAATGACAAGCCTCTACTGATGGACTCTACACATTTCTCTGGTGGCCAGTGCTTCACAGGGCAACTGCCTGTGGGATAGTTTCAAATTAGGTGCCTCGTCAGTGCAAAACTTTCCAGATAATTACCTATCGAGAAATGCCCGAGTGAACAGCTCCTGTCTGTTCATATATATTACGGTTCTCCAGTGAAGAGTTTTTGGATATATATATATATATATATATATATATATATATATATATATATATATATATATATATATATATATATA
>JAYMFT010072490.1:0-14540 GCA_038088735.1 Panulirus argus
TACTCAACAAACTTATACCTCTATAGTTTGAACACTCACCTTTATCCCTTTTGCCTTTGTACAATGGCACTATACATACATTCCGGCAATCCTCAGGCACTATGCCACGACCCGTACAGTCACCCCCCCTTTCTTAATAAATTCAAATGCAATACAATCCAATCCTGCCGCCTTGCTAGATTTCATCTTCCAAAAGGCTTTCACCACCTCCTCTCTCTCTCCACCAAACTACTCTCCCTGACTCTCTCACTTTGCACACCACCCCAACCAATACACCTTACATCTGCTTCTCTATCATCAAACACATTCAACAATCCTTCAAAATACTCACTCCACCACTACCTGTTATAAGGCTACATATGTTATGATGTATCAGCTGGATATTCAAACAAAGGTGGGAAAAGTTAAATCCTTGTGTGATATTGGGAGTAGCTCTCCAAGGACAGTCAGATTACAGCAGGAGCAGTTTAGGGGTTAAACATAAGTACCTGAAACCATGTTCATCCCCATTTGCAATACAAAAAAAATTCTTTTGTGGAATGATGGATTATTAATCAAAAGTATCAGAATATACTATAAACGCTGCAATTATATCTCTGTGTTGGTCTGGTCCTCTGTTGGTACACTTTAAAATCTGACTGCTTCCAGTATAAAGTAAGGATGGAGAGATGTTATTTTTCTTTCTTTCTCTTGAACCTGCTCCTGGACTCCACTTTCTTGGAGGTTACACAGTGAGTAAAAAGGCAACTTCATCAAGGATGTATCATCATCAAAGGAGTACAATTTCATTGAAGAACTTCCATTTAAAAGTTCATCATTTCCTTATTACTGATTACAGCATAGCCTCAAACCTGGGGTTATATAATCAAAATCAAAATGTGAGTTTGTTTTCATACTGTACTCTCACTTTATACACAGGCACAGCATTGGTGGAAAATAATCTATCTATCTATCTATCTATCTATCTATCCAACTGTCCATCTATATCTCTGATGCCCATTCCCTTCAGGAACTCTCTCAAGGGGGTGGTCATAGCAAAAGAGTCTCCATAACTGGTGAATTCCAATGTTGCTTCTCAGATTTTTGTGCCTCACCCTTAACTTGCCCCGGCAGAGGGCAACACTAGTCCAGTGTTTCCTGAAGCTCCTATCCTGAGCTGCCAACCTTGTCAAACAAACAAACAAATAAAAAAAAAGAACACAGATGGCAAATATAAGGAATTTTGAGTAAAAAAAGGAATTTTGCAAAACAAAACTTACAACCACAATACAGGCTGCACTTTCAATAAAAGAAATTGTGATGTCCAGCACTCAAGCTGTTATCTCCATTCGTTTATCTACTTGTAGATAGTCAACAAATGTTCACTTTAAAACCAATAAAGTATCCAGTCAGCAGTGTTTCATTTTCGATCCTCGAACTCAGTCAACAGAAGTTCTAATGCTTGTTTATCCACACATACTCAGTCTTGGCAAGAGAGCTTTTATTTATAAGCAGTGGTTGCCTGTCTGCACTTCTCCATTAGCCTTTCACCGAATTTCACCTGATGACAACTGTCTTTTTTAGCACTGCTATACACTTTCTGGGTGAGGATATCTGAAAATGTTTGTGTGCCAAGACCTGGATGAAATTCAGTGGAGTTTTTCCTTACCAGACTGAAAATTCTCTCAACTTCAGCACTGTTGTGAGCAACTGACAGGATAGCAAACATGTTTCTGGGAAGATGTACATAGTTTTCCTTATAAGAAGACTTATCTCTTACTTGTGAAATGGCTACCCACAACTCATCAGCTCTTCGGTCAAGATATACACCTTCAAGCTGATCTACCTGGTTGTAAACAAATTCAAGTTCAAGCTCACCTATCTGCTCTTCCATGAAGTGGAATCTCTTCACAAAGCTGAGCACTGATGCCAACTTTGCATCCATTCTCTTCCTTGGGTCAGCAGCACTTGCATTCTGAATCAGCTCATACTTCAGGGGGAACTTCTTGAGCACATAATCACATATACAAAGTATTTCCTGACTGATGTGAAGAATTCTTCCTTCTGTTTTGATGAGAATGTTTTTATTGAGAAAGTTCGTAACATCATTCCCCGAAATGAGATCCTCATCTGGTCGTTGACTGCACTTTTCCCTGTAGCTGCACTGTTCAGGTGATGGAGAACTTGCAACCACTAAGGGCTTCACAAAGTGGAGCAGTATCTCTTGTAGGAAGACCTGTAACTTCTCATGTAAAATATGGATCTCTGGTGCTTCTTCTTGCAGCTGAAGATTGAGCTTGTTGAATAGAGGCATGGTTTTAAGGAGGAACATACAATACAGCTTGCTGAAATCAGTAAGTCTTGTAAGGATCTTACCAGCTTTGTCCACAGAAACACTTGCTACACAGTCTGCACTGGAAGACAAATCAGCCTCTTTCCTGCTTCCAATCAATGTAGCTTCAGATGAAGCTTTCTTTCTGTTGTCTACATTGCTTGAAGCTGCTTTATTACAAGTACCTGATGTATCCCTTTCAGTGAATGCACACACTGACACTTGTCTTTGTTCCTGCAAATAATACCCCAGTAGATGCAATCACTGTGTCAACTTTACCCAATCTTTTTAAGGATGAGGGCAGATATGTCTGTCATCTTAGAGGAAACCTGTCCTGCACTGCTGGTTGTATGAGAAGATGAAGGTAGAGATGTCTTCTTAGAGGAAGCCTGTCATGCACTGCTACCTGTGGGAGAAGATGAATATACAGATGTTTTCCTGGAACAAGCCTGTCCTACACTGATGGCTGTGTGAGAACATGAAGGTAGAGATGCCTTCTTAGAAGAAGCCTGTCCTGCACTGCTGGCTGTGTGAGAAGATGAAGGCAGACACATCTTGCTTAATGAGGTTTGACCAACACTGCTCTTTCCCGGGAATGATGGAGTGACCTTGCCTGTCTTGGCTTAAAGTGTGGTACATCTACCACTTGTAGAGACCTTATGTTTCTTCGACTCCTTTGGAGTGTCATCATCTACATTCCTTTTCTTTCCCACGGACTCCGCTTCTTTGGAGAAGTACTGCTTCAAAGGCTCCCATTGTTCAATGAGTCTTGTCAGTGCCCTTTCCAAAGAGAGCCAGTGAGTATACATGTTTCAAGACTGCATGCTGTTCAACATTGCACAGGGTCTGAACCACACTGAACTCTTTATGGCACTTACTAGATTTCTCCAAGTAATAATAAACAGGAACAAGTAAGTCCACTGGTGAAAATGGTAGCTGGCTAGCTCCTTTCTCTGCAGCGAGATGAAGATGACAAGGACATCCCCTGATGAAAGTATCTGGATTTTTCTTCTTTACAAATGCACCTATCCCATTCTGCTCTCCCATCATGAAAGCTGCATTTCCTGCTGTGAAACAAATGAAATTTTTCCATGGGATCTTATTTTCTGTTATGAAATTGTCAAGAAATTTGAAAGATGTTTCTCCCACTAGATCATTCCTTTGTAGCACCAATTTCCAGCAAAACACTAAAATCTCTGTTTACTTCAGAATCAAAGTATCGCAAAATAAAGGAATATAACTGCTCTTGTGCCCCACAATCTGAGCTGCCATCTGTTGACACAGAGAATTGTGCTTCTCTGATCTTCTTCAGGATTTCAGCTGTTAAAAATATATAAAAAACATAGTCAATACTATTACAAAATCTGTAAGTAGGATTAATCAATATGTAACCCATGCATGAATCAATGATCAACCCACAATATTAAAGCATTATATAATGTTGGATAGCATGAAAGAAAATATAAAAAATCATAAACTTGAAATTTTTGTTGTCGCGCAACGCAAATGTATACCCCAGACAGTCATGCGTTAACTGAGAAGGAAATTGTGAGACTACTGCTGACCGTATATAGGATGAATCAATGGGGGCAATCAATCAATCAATGCGCCTTCCCAACAAGGTGGGGGTTGGCAACTATGGCATGCCATTTTTTCCTGATCTTCTGTAGCTATGACCAATGCTCCTATACTTCCATTCTTACCAAACGTTACTTCTTTTATATCATCTAACCACCCTATCCTTTGTCTGCTGTAGTGTTTTTCCATATACTTTTACAGAAACCTTCAGTAAAGTTTTAGATTAACAGACAACCATAGTTTTAGTCTTCAAAACAATGATTCTAAAGCCATAATCTTCTCCTATCCTGATTAGATTATCGATGATTTCTTGCAAATCATTTACAATGGGAACAGTATAACCAAAATCGATAGAGGTGTTGACTGAAACATATCAGAACTCCAAACAAGATCTGGAAAATCTGGAACTATGAGAGCAGCTGATCTGCTCTTTATTGTTTATTTTGAGTGATATTCAAATCTAGACTAGATCTAAATTTTTGTTCTGAAGAACATAAAATGAGGAAATGGAAGTAAACATACCTTTGGACTCTTGGCCAAGAGTCCTAGCTATGACGGTTGTTTTGGTTCTTTGGGAGGCAAATTTCGAAGCAACAGAGCTGTCTCGAAACATGACTCTGAAAAGGTAACTCTGGTGATCTGAAGCAGCAAATGCAATATTGTGTTCAATTAAAAAGTTAGTCATCAGAGTTTCTGCTCTGAATATTGAGTAATAAGTCCGTTGATAGAAGAATTGTCCAATGTTATGATTGCTCCCTGTACTTTCCACCATGCTGGTATGTTTTTTTCCTGCTTAGGTGGGCCTGAATGTAATTTGCTCCTCCATGTGCAATGCTAATATCAGAAGCACAAACTTGGCATCATGCAGTAAATTCATCCTTTCTCGATCGCACGATGCAGGGCCATTTCCTGGTGTATTCCAACTGAAAAGTCTGCTTCTTCCTGCTTGATTTTGTACCCAACTTCACACTTCTCCAGCTCACCATCGACTCGCTCGATGATGTACAGCATGATATTCGATACGAACAACAGCAAGCCAAAACATCAAAACATGAGGACCAAGCTTTCCCACATGGGAAATGGCTGTAATATTTTGACCTCTTCAAACTCTTCCATTATGAATTGGTCACTGTCTAAATGATTTTCCTTATCATATCACTTTCTAAATGTTTTACACAGACATAATTTGGCATTTGTAATGGTAACATGAACATTTTCACTGGTTTGTTAGAGATTCGCTGCACTAAATTTTGCAGGAAAGGATCTGGTTTATAATTAGCCGTTCATTTTATGCCTATTAATTAATGGTGGAGGCCCAAATAAACTGATGTGATGATCTGCCATTGCTTGAAAATCTTAGTAAATCAAATTTTACTACTTTGAAGAACAGCAATAGATGGAAGGGAACTATAGTCACCGTATGCTAAGTTGGCCCAGAAGCCACACCTCTCTTCCATAGCTGAGGTAGCTGATTGGTTCATATACAATGTTCGTGTCACTATCCATTTATTCACACTGTGTTCACACTTTATAATCAGATCTGTTCTTCTGTATAATAATGTTAAAAATTGGGAACATAAAAATCTAAATGATTTTAAGGCATTAGCACTTTACATTTACTACAAAACAATGAAATAATTCATAAGCTCTGTTCAAAAACGATGTTGTCCTTGACTTCAACCATTTATATGTTTAACATTTTTAACATCCTCTCTTAAGTGCTAATGCCTTAAAATCATTAAATTTATATGTTTTCAATTTCTAACATTATTATACAGAAGAACAGGGCTGATTATAAACTTGGAACACACTTAGTGTGAATAAATGGATAACGACCTGAAAACTGTATATGAACCAATCAGCTAACTTAGCTATGGAAGAGGGGCATGGCTTCTGGGCTTACTTAGCATATGGTGACTATAGTAATTTCTTAGCTACTTCTATACATGATAATTTTACACGACTTTTTGAAGCCTCAGGAGGGCCAGGGCCAGGATTAGGGCTAAAATGGTTACACAAGATGTGATCGGACGGTAAGACCAACCATGAAACAATTTGTGAGGGGATTTCTGTAAAATGGTCGGAAATTGACTGATGTCCAACTGTAATTTTGTACACTGCATTAGTACCTGCATGTGCTATGAGAACATACACTATGTATTGAATAGTGTATACTTGTGAATCTCCCATACATTACATACACAATACATGTGCAATACATGAACCTACAACCAATTTCAAAAAATGTATTTTATAAAGAAAAATCGTACTGCCATATTTATCAAAAAAAAAAGAAGTAATAAATACAGCAAAAATGTAATGGTTGGCAGCTCTGCCTACCTAATGTTCCTACCGACTACTACCTAATGTCTACCTAATGTTCTTGCTTTATGTTCCAATCTATTACTTCCACCTATTGTTCCCACCTTATGTTCCTACCTACTACTTCTATCTCTTGTTTCCACCTAATGCTCTTGCCTAAATTTCTTACCATGTACTTCTATCTATTGCTCTCACCATTCTGCCAAAAGGCAGGGCAAGCACATAACGCTTCACCACAGGAAAATCAAGAGCCATGAAAAATGAGTTGTGTGAGTTAAGTGTCTAAGTGTCATCAAGTGTTGTGTGTGACATGGAGAGATTGTGTGTTTGTGAACAGAATCCCTGCAGTCCACATGTGGGTGAGGCAGAAAGAAAAGACGACTTCCTGGGTCAAAAGAATGCAAATTGACAACCACAAAAGAGATGGCTCGGTAGAATTATTACACTGCACATGCTAAAAATGTAGTTCAAAGAGTATTAAAAGCTGGCTCATGTGGGGGAGGACACTAAAGGTTTTGTCTCATTCTTTATCTAATTCTCATACACTACTTTTATACCATACACAGATACAATGTTAGTGGTGAATACCATGAATATACTAACTAAAAATATTCCACTGCACACACTAAGAATCTGTGCACGGGAGAGTGGCTAGCACATATGGGGAAGGTATTGTAAAAATTTTTTTGCAGAAATATTCTAGCTTTTTGCTTATCATGTTACCAAAGCCTTCATTACCCAAGGAATACGTAATGAGAAACTAAGCACAGTGGTGTAATTTCTTACATGTGAAGAAATGCCTAGCCAAGGGTGGTGGTGGAAGTCTCCCATGCTTGCCTTCCTCCTCCTTATTAATTCCTATAGGAGATCATTTTCAAGGTCACTTTTCACATTTCTCATGGTATTCTTCTTCACTTTCATCACAAACTGTTTCACATCATTAGTGTTCCTCCTCACCACTTCCATCATCCAACAATCTATGTATTTTCCACAAGGTCACTGTGCACACAACCTGCAGGTTGGTGATATAAAAGACTTCTATAGGTTATCAACGGTTTGATAAGTCAGCTGGATAACTAAACAGAGGCAAGAAAGTTCAATCTTCATATAATGAAGGATGACCTCTACAGATTGTCAGATGACAACAGGAGCACTTTAAGTGTTAACCTTTAACTCTTAACTAAAGTTTCCCTTTCAATCCTGAGATTCTTAGTTTTTCAAGCCGTTTACATAATATATCTAACATTACAGTTTTATATATAATGATGACCAAAGAAAAAAATCACTTCTGAAGTACAGTTTGTCCTCAGCTTCTACTGTGGAGAAGTTTTTACAATGCCTGAAGTATATTTCGTTCTCAGCTTTCATTCTGATAGTGTGTATAAGTTTTACAATGTCTAAAGTGTATTTCATCCTCAGCTTTCACTCTGATAAAGTGAATAAGGTTTTACAATGCAATAAATAGCTCAAAAATAAGGCCTTAGTGTTGAGTTGCCAGTGCACATGTTTTTTTCATTAATTTTACCTACTCTGAAGAATTGATAAACGATAATTATCAAGTTTCATCTTCTACTGAACACCATTTCTTATCATAATCAGTTTGATTCACTGATAATTCTTTTATGACAGCAAAATGATAAGAGTATGTAAAATTACTTGCTACACCAGTGAGATGCAGCATTGTCAAAATCATGCAGGGGCTGGCAACACTGCCTCCATTTTTTGCTAGAAATACCTTCTCATGCATTATTTTGGTCAACTTTCAATGTTGGAAGAACCAATGCCTGTAAAGTCACTCTCCACACAATCTGAAGACAGATTATTATTATCAAGGTTTGTATCCTGTTTGTGGCAGTCGATCCACAGTCAACCCAGTTGTTCATCCTCCCCAAGGGGTTGGTTGTTAAACTGGGTACTTGGCGAAAGTTAGGGTATATATGTAAAATGAGTTAATGATATGGCCTTGCCAGTTCCGACTCAGCTAACATAAAAAAAAATCTATTCAGGATCACCATCTGCTTGGTTCTCTAAATCTAGATAAAACCTTCCTAGAAAACTCAGGAGAATGTGCAGTCTCCAGCAGGACAGGAGAAAGAATGAATGTGGGGAGAAATTACCATGTACTGTCACCTCAGCCACAATCCAAAATTACCATGTAATGTCACCTCAGCCACAATCCAGGCTCAGTGGTTGGTGTGTCGCCCTGAAGTATAGGAAAGGAACTTGATGCATAAATATTCATCAAGAAATAGTCATCTGGCGTCTGTAACTATCTGTCTAAACAGGTCAACCAGCTCACATATATATCCATAGATAGGAGTTAACAGGTTAATACAAACACTAGGAATACCTTTAACAACTGGTAAAACAAAAATTTCATTAGTTTTTGGGTACTTACTAAATGGATAGATTATAAAAATACCAACATGTATAAACTAATACATTTTATATAACAGCAACCTTAAAGAATGAAATTCCTGACTAAAATCACTGCCAGATTGTAGTGTAGGACTGAAAGGCATAGTACAGCACAGAGTGGTTAGACTGATACTATGGACTAAATTTTCCATTTAATTTTTTCCTGTAAAATTCCAAGCTTACTCTATTTCAACAATGCATGGGTTTTCTTCCATCTATTTTCCTGCTGCCTGCTGTTGCCAGAGGGAGTGAAGGGTGAAAAGGGAGCTTTCTTATCATTCTATCTAAACTCAGCTATCTTAGTGTACTATCATTTAACACAACCCAAGGACCCTTCTACTGAGCTCCTACTGCTTTGTGTCTGTGTTAAAATCAGAAGCAGGGAATATCTGGACTCCTCTGAAGTGACAAGTTCCTTCACTAGATTGTATTCATTTTCATCCACAGATGATGATACAAGCTTGCCAATGGTGAGTTACCATTCACAGTGTAACCTCATGCACTTGGAGTCCACTGACACCAGGGTCAGAGGTAAACTTACAATTAACCTTAACCTAGGCCAAATGGCCTTCTGTTGTCAGTAAGTCCTATGTACTCCAATAGCTTGCTTCAGCCCCTATGTTGACATCTGTTGCTACAACCACTACCAGGAATCTAAAAACATTTCATTCCCCCAGGTCTTCCCCATTCAAACTTGCATGCATAGCACCCAATCTCATTCCTCTGTTGCACTTTATTATCTTACTTTCATTCGTCTTTACTCCCAACTTGCTCCTTTCACACATTCTCCCAGACAGTCATCAGTTTTCAGTTTCTTTCTTGAGTCAGACATCAAATACACATAACACAATGAATGACCCTCAATATAATTATTACACACAGTATACAAATCTCCAGCATGTTGATGATGCCTACCAACAAATGATACCATGTAACGTGCCCACCTAAGGCACCTGCTTAGAAGCATTCATCCAAAAACAATGGATAAAATAGCAGGTGGACTGGTTGGCCTATATATATAATATAATGGTTTCAGAAGTCCCTGTACCCCAGATTCTCTGCTTAGGACAAAGCTGTACACTTGCTTCTCCTTGGCTCAGTCTGGCTGTTTTATGATGAGACCATGGACAAACATATCCACATGGGTAACAAAACCTGATTTTTCATTAGCTTCTCTTCAATTTGCCTATATCTATACTCAACTTGTAACTGCAAGTCATCATTCACAGGTAATACTAAATCATCTACAGGTAACACTAACTACACCCTTCACTCTGCAGTGTAAACACAAGTTTTGTCTTACCTGAAACAGTGGGCACTCTATCTATACTGCCCATCCATTTATCTTGCATATCCTTGTTTGATCTTTTCATATATATTTCTAATTCATATTAGTTATCATATTCCTAACAATTAACAGGTCCAGACTATGCATAACATTGAAACCACTTTACATTTTTTAGAAAAAGACATTTCAATCACACTATACATTTCTAAAGGGTGAAAAAAGTATAAATCACAGTCAGAGAAATACATGGCTTTACAGCATTAATCATGTTGCATATCTATATAGTGAATCCCTAATATCATGCAAAAATCCAAAACCTGTAAGCAAACTATACCTGTTTCCAGTCTACTGAGCCATCTTTACGTAAACAGTGATTTAACTGTTTATTGTGGGAGCGTGATGAAAGTTGCCATTCACGGCGAAGGGAAAGACTTCGCCACAAGCAGTCACGTGAGGACAAACTGTACCATGCTCTGAAAACAAAAGGTTAAAATTGTACAAGAACTGTTTCATACCACTGTAGAAAAGAACTCAAATTAAATATATTTGTATAACGAAACTGATGGAATATAAATGAGTGGGGGGTACAAAACCAGCAACATGTAAGAAGCATGGTACACTGTAATTATTCCAAAAGTGACTGAAGAAATTGACCTGATCTTCCTCTTAGCCCAAAACTTCAAATCTCCTTGTTATAGGTATTTCATATGTAAGAAAACCAAAGAGCTTCTATAGAGCTTGTCATAATGGCATCCATCACCATTAGCCCTTAACCTCTATCTATCATGTGTGACAACTGTTCCCTCCAGGAACTCTCCCAAAGGGAAGGTAAAAATAAAAGTCTCCATAGCTGGTGAACTTTAGTGCTGCTTCTTAGCCTGTACAGCTTCACCTTTAACAAGCCACTAGCAGAGGGTAACTTTAATGTCATGTTTTCAGAGGCTCTTACCTGTTATTCCTACCAACAACTTCTACCTAATGTGTCTCCCTAATGTTCTGACCTTATGTTCCAACCTAATACTTCTACTTAATGCTCCTGCCCAATATTCCTTCTTACTACTTCTATCTATTGCTCTTACCATTTTGCTAAAAGGCAGGGCTACCACACAGCACTCACTGCAAGAAAATCTAGCATTAGGGAGAATGAGAGTTGAGAGTTAAGTGTTGTCAAGTGTTGTGTGTGTTATGGGTTATGAGGACAGAATGCTAGCAGTCCATGTATGGGTATGGTGGAAAGTATTCCCAAATCATGACACTTTAAAAGAAAAAACACAAAAATTTATACATCTAAGGCAAATAAACTTCATGAGAAAGAATATCAATGCTTAACATTCACTAACTTTGACTGTAGTTTTCAGCATGAGAAGCTGCTGTATGGTGAATGAAGATTAATACAGGTTGCAACAAGGAGCTTGGCATCATCTTGACAGTTGTTGCCATTTCAGAAGCCAATACAACAGTTAGGAATTGGGTGACGAATGGGAAATACTTAGAAAAGCATTGCTGGCACATGCAAGAGATACATGTAGCATGTATACTGTGGGAGTTGGAAAGGTGAAAAGGGGTAGTTAGTTGCGGGATGGCGAAGTAAAATTATTGGCAAAGAGAAACATAGGTATATGGGTGGTGTGTACAGGAGAGGAGTGCAAGAGATTATGGAATGTATAACAGAAAGCAGCAGGAGGTTAAGAGGAAGGTGCAGTAATGAAAAAAAAGGGCAAATAGGAGTTGGGGTGAGCGAGTAGCAGTTAATTTCAAGAAGAGTAAGATATTTTGGAAGGAGGAAAATAGTATGCAAAAAGCAAGTGAAGAGAACTAATGGGGAGATTGGTAAAGGGGCAAATGGAGAAATGGCAATGGGTTGTGATGAAGTGAGGAGGAGACGGAGTGAGTATTTTGAAGGACTGTTAAATGTGTTTGATGACAGAGTGGTATATGTAGGGTGTTTAGGTCAGGATGGTATGTGAAGTCAGAGTGGTTTGGTGAAGAGAGGAGTGGTGAACGCCTTCTATGTGGAAAGATGGCATTAGCAGATGGTCCTGAAGTTGAATTTCTTAAGAAGAGGGGTGACTGTGTTGCTGAATGGTTCCATTAGGATTTTCAGAGTATGTATGGATCGTGGTGAGGCCTGAGGACTGGCAGTATGTGTGTATAGTGCCATTGTATAAAGGCATGGTGGAAAAATGTGGAGTCTTTAAACTACCGAAGTATATGTTTATTGAGTGCACTTGGTAAGTTGCAAAGGAAGGGTAGTGCCTGAAAGAGTGAAAGCATGTACAGAGCATCAGATTGGGGAAGAACAGTGTTGTTCTGAGGTAGAGGATGTGTGGATCAGGTGTTTGCTTTGAAAATTTTAAGGGAGAAATACTTTAGAGTAATGGGTGGATTTGTGCATAGCATTTATGGATCTGGAGAATGCATACGACAGGATTGACAAAAGTCGCAAGAAATATGGTGTGGGAGGAAAGCTGCTAGAAGCAATGAGAAGTTTTCATCAAGGGTGTAAGGCATGTGTACGAGTAGGAGAGTGGAGAGTGAATGGTTCCCAGGAAAGGCTGGTCTGCACAGGAGCGTGTGATGTCACCATGGTTGTGTAAATTGTTTATGGATGGGTGATGAGGGCGGTAAAAGTGAGAGCCTTGGAGAGAGGGGCAAGTATGCTGTCTGTAGATGAAAGGGCCTCGGAAGCGAGTCAGTTGTTGTTTGCTAATGATACAGCACTAGTGGCTGATTCAAGTGAGAAACTGCAGAACTTGGTGACTGAGTCTGAAAGAGTGTGTGAAAGGAGAAAGTTAAGAGTGAATGTGAATAAAAGCTAGGTTATTAGGTTTAGCAGAGTTGAGGAACAGGTTAGTTGGGGTGTGAGTTTGAATGGAGGAAAATTGGAGGAGGTTAAGTGTTTTAGACACCTGGGAGAAGACATGGCAGCTAATGGAACCATGGACACGGCAGCGAGTCACAGGGTGGGGAAGGGGGTAAAGGTTCTGGGAGCACTAAAGACTGTGTGGAGAGAACATCATCTGGAAGGGCAAAAACAAGTATGTTTGGCAGTACAGTAGTCCCAAATTATCATAAGGATGCCAGGAGTGGGCTACAAATAAGATTGTATGGAGGAGGGCAGATGTGTTGGAAATGAAATATCTGAAGACAATTTGTGATGTAAGGTGGTTTGACCAAGTAAGTAAGGAAAAGGTACAAGAGATGTGTGGTTATAAAATCAGTGTGTGTGTGTGTGTGTGTGTGTGTGTGTGTGTGTGTGTGTGTGTGCACGCACACACACGTAAACAGAAGGCCCACCCAAGTGAGGCCTGTCGCCAGGGATATGAACCACACCTCACACATGCATCGACAGATTATTGATTAAGGATATTCTGGTAAAATTATTTAGTTGCTAGTAAGTAAAACTTTAGACTGTAAGAATAATGAAAGTGACAATGAATACGTATCGAGTGTGGAAAAGTGAAAAAAAAGAGTTAGCGAAGTAATTAATAAAGGAAACTGGAATAATTGCCGTGGCATTACAAGAGATGGCATACTACATTACACAGAACAGAAATGAGGGTCAGTGAGCATCAGGTTTGCACGGATACAAGACAGTTGCCTAAACCCAGGGGGAATAACACTAACATCTACTATAATCCCGAGCAAGTGTGGGGGGTAAGACGAGTTTAGGGCAGCATGCCAGCATGGGCCAAGAAGGAATCTTAGCAGTGTGTGGATGGAAACAGTGAGCTGTACCAAGAACATACGCTGTGCACACCGCGCTGCCTGTGAACAGTGTATTTACAGGCCGACTTGACCTGGGGAATGCAGCCATCACTTGGAGAGGACTGTGGCACGCCCGAACCCCTGTGCACGTACAGACCAACCTGACAGGAAGGATATGGCTCGTCACTAAGCAGGGATTTCCGCAGGCCCGGACTCCCATGCACCCTGTTGTCTATACAGCTAAGAATTTACTCTAAGGACAGGAGTAACCTGTTGATGCTCCCTCAAGTGAACTTTTACCACCAGAGATTAAGCAGAGCCATAAGTCAGTATTAAGGTGTGCAGCAGGCATTACAGTGTACCACCAGAGATTAAGCAGAGCCATAAGTCAGTATTAAGGTGTGCGGCAGGAATTACAGTGTGTTGTTTGCTTTGACATGTCAGTTGTTTAAGTGCATTTACAAGATTTCCCTTGCACTTGTGAATTACCAAGAGTGTGTTAGTTATCATTAGCAGTGTGTGAGGACGCACGCCACACCAGTGCTACAAACGTTGTTAGGATTAGATACTAAATATAAGAATATTCACATCCTTTCCTTAGTCTAGAGGAGAGTGACTAGTCACAGAATGCTTGGCAGTCCACTGACCTACTTGGATCATTAATATCTTTATTAAGGGGTTTTACTAAAACCACAGCTAAGGGCCCCCATGGTAATCTCACTTGATCATCACTAACTATCAAGTAGTAATAACATCAAAAGAGTTAAAGTCTTCTCTTTATTTACTCTCCTTTTTTTTCAACCCACACACCCTCCTCAAACACACCTCTAATACATCAACCCTCCTCCATACAACTCTATCTATAGCCCATGCCTCGCAACCATATAATATTGTTGGAACTACTATTCCTTCAAA